>JAJIBD010024539.1:0-239159 GCA_021461705.1 Cryptotis parvus | reverse complement strand
ACAGCTTGCCAGGCTCTGCCGTGGTTCTGGGTTCATCCCAGGTGGGTCCAGTCTTTCTGTGTCAGACCATCAACCATCCAGTGCTCAAGGAGCAGAGTCCTGGGTGTAGACAAGCCTGTCTCCTGTCTGCCACCTGCTGATGCAGCCGAGCACCACAGCCACACTTGCAACACCTCAAGGGGCAGGTTGTAGGAATAGCATTTTTAAGTAATAAGTATTTTCTCTGAAACTTTAAATTATTTTTTTCTGTTCAACATTACAAATATTTTTCCATCTATGTGAAAAATATTGTTCTAGGTGTTGGGAAAGGACATTAAAATGAGTAAGAGGGCTTCTTCTCTCTGGGAATCACCGACTAAGAATACACTTTACTAGTGCCTAGCCTCTTCAAAAGCACATAATGAACTATTTGTAACTTTTCCCTGGTCCTTAGCTACAACAACAGGCACAGCATAATTAGAAATCCATATAACTCAGAAGCTAAACTATTAATCATAGGGATTAACTGGGAACTTGCCTCCTGTGTTCTTGAACACTGGATTGACAGACGGATGCAATGAGAGGCAAAATAGGTAAGATAGGGATGTCCCCAATGTGTGTCTGCTCTCTGATCATTCCCCATCCTTCTCAATCTCCACATGTAAAGATCTGTTTTATGAGAAACAGGTTTTGAAGGAGCACAAAACTTCCTGAAATCACTATCAAGTCATAGGTAACAGCTGAAACTTTTTCCTGCTCTGCACTGTCCCTAAGCCCAGAGCTGGAGAGAGTGTTACTTCCTGAAATGAGGGCCAGAGAACCGGTCTATGGTTGGAAGCTGGCCCGAAATCTGCATGGGGAAGAGGGCAGTTATGACAGAGAAGGGACCCCTATGATGATAATAGTTGGAAATGATTATTGTGGACAAAAATGCGTGTTTAAAGTAGGCCATGAGATACACCTGTATTCCCGCACTGCAAACCATAATGCTCAAAATGAGGTGGGGGTTAGGGGTAAGGGACAGAGAAGAAAAAGTACCTGCAGGAGGGAAACTGGGGACACTGGTGGTGGGATATGTCTACTGGTGAAGGGATGGATGCTAAAATATTGTATAAATGAAGCCCAATCATAAACAACTTTGTAATTGTATATCTCACAGTGATTCAATTTTTAAAAACAGAAGAAAAAGGTGTTATTCATGTTGCTGCACTCACTTCCAGTGATTCGCTACCCTTAGAATTTTGTCTCGTGAATTTGCCCAACTCCAGTCCCTCTCATCTCTGCCAATTGCTTTCTATTCTTCTCCAATTACAATTGCATAAACAGGCAGTAACTATCAGAGATCCTTTTCCAGATTCACCATAGACCAGTTTTTGATGTGACCCTATTCTCATTTTCAGTGTCATGCCTACAACAGGTTGATAGAGGTACCAAGTGGCTTATTGCTCAGCCAATCAACAAAATTGGAAATCATCACATCTTATTTTATGTGTATTCAGTGCAGAAAGTTTTTCCTCTCTTTCACTCCAGACGACCCCCCACTCCATGAGGGCCTCCATTTTCCACATCCGGACTTCTCTTTCGTCAGACCTCCACCCAGCAGACCAGCCTATCAGCGCCCGGCTCATCGAGTTCCACCCTGCAGTCTTTCTTAAATCCGGCTCAGGTATGCCGGTCCAGAGACTTCGCAGACATGGGGCAGAGCTGCTACTGGCTCTCCCTGTGACCAGCTGTTCACGAGGTGCCTAGGAGGGATGGTGGGTTCTAGCCCTGGGCCACCACCCCAGCAGAGCCTCGCAACAAGCCAGACGACCCCCCACTCCATGAGGGCCTCCATTTTCCACATCCGGACTTCTCTCTCGTCAGACCTCCACCCAGCAGACCAGACTATCAGCGCCAAGCGGCCGCGCGGTTCATCAATAAATGCTGGACTTAGAGATGCCTACAAGAGTATGCTACCTGCACGGCAGAGCCTGGCAAGCTACCCGTGTTGTATTTGATATATATGCCAAATACCAGTAATATTTATAGACCTCATTCCGAATGGATTGAGGCTCTTTATGTTCCTGGAGCAAGTAGATGCCTTGGGCTCTACTAGCATGAGACAGGACATATGGAGACGTTACTGGGGCCCACTCGAGAACATCGATGATGAACGGGAAGACAGTGATACAGTGATACAGTGATACTCCTGCATAAATCACTCAGTGGACTTGTAAAATAACATTTGTAACAGTATGGCTTGATAGTTGAAAGTTTCTTCTCATTTTCACAATACTTATCCTACTCGTGGTTTGAATTTAATAAAACAGTCCCTTTTGCTTTATTTGCATGTTTATAGTGTGTGCTGGGTGATTGTGGATGGTCTGGGCCTGGGTTCTGTTCCTGGACATCTGGGCCTGGGCCTCTATTCCTGGACAGCTACATTCAAGCTTTCTGGAAGAGCAGCCCCCGCATCCCTGTGCAGCTTCCTCTCCTCTGTGATGACGAAGCTGACATCAAGAGTCTGGTCCTAACTCCCACAGAGCAGACAAAGCAATTACAATGTATAGCGCAGTGCAGCTGATCACTTCTCCCACATCATCTTACACCTGCAACTGGAAATAAAGTTCTCTCCTTTAACCTAAAACATGCTATGGAATCCTTTTATCGTAATTTCTTTGTAAGTTCTCATTAAATCTTGCACACATACTAAAATTGCATCAAAAAGTAGGAACAATTTATATTATGACGGCATATGACAATATAAAGTGCATATTTATATTCACTAATATTAAACTGACTTACAAATATAAAAATACAATAACGTACTACACTCTCAGGAACTTCCTTTATACCTGAATTGTCCTCATCCTTCATTGATGCAGACGAGATTCAGATACACTACAGTTGCTGGTCCAAACATATCTTTACTAACAATGTTATTTTCTCAGAAAAATATATAGTGACTTCCCATGAAAGCCTCCTCCTACTTTAAAATGCCACCCCCTATTATAAAGTGCATGGAAATGCCAAGATTTCATTTGATGCATTTCAAATTTACATGGCAGAGTTCCAAATGCTGAGAACAGCAAAGTACCCATTCTCAGCATATGATACTGACCATCTGCTTGGCCAACAGGACACAGTCCCAATATTTCTCCAAAGTGATATTAAGATGTAAAAATGATCCTGGAACTTAAGCAATGTGCTTGTAAAAATTTTCAGGTGAGTAACCAAGGAGACAGCACAAGGACTAAGATATTGTGCCTTGCTTGGGACTGAGCCAGGCTAGACAACCAGCACCACATACCATACCTAAGTACTCTCAGTACTTCCAGAAGTGGTTCTTGAGCACAAAGTCAGGAGAAAGCCCTGAGCACAAACAGGCATGGTTCAAACAACCCTCTTACAAATTTTTTCTGGTATTAAATAAATTCCAATAGTTCGAAACTGGGACCCATTTAATCACATGCATATGAATACTTTTCTTGTGTTGTCTATTAAATTGTGTAAACTTATACTTTTTATAATTTGTTTTCTCTTTCCATCTCCATCTCTGTTACTCTCTATGTCTCTCTGTATCAATCTCTCTCTCTCAAACACACACATACATATAATTGTCCAGAATGAGAACAAATCACATAAATACTGACAAATAAGGTATGGATGTTTGGACCCATTCAAACTTATTTTGTATTCATTCAATATTTGTTAGTTGGGATCACAAAGTGATAATCTCTATCATAAGTTACAAGCTTTATTCACGTAATAGATTAAGATGTTACTTTTATTTCCTTCAGATGTTTTTTGAGGGGGTCACACCCAGCAGTATTCAAGACTGACTACTAAGTCTGTGCCCAGGGATGATATGTGGTGGCAGGGACTGAACAGGTGAACTGCATATAAGGCATGTGCCTTATCTGTAGTACTGTTCCTTCAGCCACAGCTTCAGTGACTTTTTATTTCATTTTTCTTATTATCAGCCAGAATTACTCAATCATACTCAGAAAAACATTGATCACACAGATACATAAAAAATATTACAAGATATATTCCAAAATAATTCTGGTTATTATTATTTTTTTTGCTTACTTTGATGCTACCAGAACATTTCCAATTGTTTCCTGACTCTTTTCTTCTAGCTAGTTCTCTTAATAAAATCACTAGAAAGCATATTAACAGCTTAAATATTAGAAATAACTTTTCAGGAAAGTGACTCTTATTAATCACTCTGTAGTTGATATTTTTTGAGATTTTTGTGGGAAAATATACCTCTTAAAAAGTTTCATCATAACAAAAGTACTCTAAATTGTGGCTATATGAACATTCAACTGGTAGAGTTTTTCCATCAACCAGAGCCACAATTTAGGCAGTGCTAGGGTGAGATGTAGAGTGCTGAGGGAAGGAGATGGGAGAAGTGCTGAACTGACGCCTCAAATATGCAAGGCCAAGTGCTCTCCCATTCGGGCTATATCTCAAGCTGGTCCAATCCATCAGTTTTCTATGTGGGTGATATATAACTGGACTTATTTTAGTGATTAATTTGCATAGACACAAATATCTTGAAGTGCATATAAGCTCAACTGCATCTCAATAAAAGAATAGCAATTAGAATACAGAGGAGAGGCCCACAGTTAATGAACCTGCCTTGTGTGCAGCTAATCCTGGTTTCATCCCCAACACCACTTGATTCCCTGACACTCTGGATACAGCCCTGGAGACCTTCAGGACCTCTGAATGTGGCCATGGAGGTCAGTGAGCACTGTCAGCATGACCTGAGTAATGCCCAGTACTGCAGGGCCTGAACAGCATCACTGGGCCAGTTGGCCAAGAAATCCCCCAGGAGTCCCTTAGCCTCCTAAGCACTGGTTCAGAGACACCCCATGTCCCAAAAGAGAAAAATAAACTAAAAACTTAATCATTTTTCAATAATCAAACCTATATAAAATTATTCAGTCTCAGGATTTCTGAGCATTGTAAACCCTCATGTGATTTCAAACAGAATAATGTTACTATTATTCTTGGTATAATACTGTCAAAACTATTCAGCAGGAATTGTTGAGCTAAGCCAGAGTGGTTTTTTTTTTTTTGGTTATCATTATGAAAAGAGTAGGAACAACTCAACAATGGCAAAACTCCTTATGGTTAATGTACTCCCACAGCCATGATGGGGCTGGAACAAACTTTATCTTGCCAATTGCCTAAGCATTGCATGGACAGTTAACTCAGTGGGACTGATTAGCAGTGCCATGATTCCCATTTATACCAATGATATTCCACTTCACACAATGGTGCCCAGAGAAGTTGCCATTCTTAATTCTGCTCTACTCACCCAGACACACATATGTATCCATGGGTCCATCTGTTAGGTGTCACGAGATATAATGCTTAGACGAATAATCCTTCAGTCGAAATGTTAAAATGCTAAATGTTAAATATACACTGAAGGATTTAAGGCAAGGAACTTACAAACATGACTCAGTCACACATCTGGTTCAACCCTGTCTGGATGTCGGAATCCATCAGTCATCCTGGATTTATTTATAATGAGAGAAATCAAGTCACGATTCATGTGGTCTCAAAGGTCTACTTAGATGATGATAAAGCCTTAGGATACTCCCCTGAAGTATGGCTGAATCGCCAATCTTATTAAGAATATGCATTTCTGACATTTTAAATATCTTAAGTCAGTGATTTTAACCACTTGGGGAAAACAATGTTTCAACATGTAATTCAGGTTATTTCAACAGAGTCTGTTCAATTCTAAATCATCATTTCTAGTGCATTCTAGCAATGCTTCTTTTGTAAAACCACTTTACCCAATAGTGCCAGCAACCACAGAATGTGACTTAACAACCAATTACTCGTGCAGTTTGCAAAACAAGTAAAAGCTCTCAGCAGTTGGGGAGCTGTGCCCAGAGGCCTGGGCTTGTCCCTGGCATGATACCTTACTCTTCTTCATGATTCCAGCAATGCCACGATGCTTTCCAGCCTGCTAATGCAATGGTCTCATAAACAGATCACCTAACCACTCTCCAAGATTCTGACACCACATTTAGAGTGGACACATTTCCCCCATCTTTGCCAATTCTGCAGTGTTTGTTTTTACTTTCAGTCATTCATACATATCCCATTAATCACTGCCAGCAGTCATCATTATTACATATAAATGTTAATACAATGTTGCTAAATAATTCTTAGTTATGTGTTTTTGGGAGTTCATCAGGGGTGGCACTAGGAAGAAAAGCCAAAGGGTAACTCTTTCAATTGGCTCTGGAAACTGACCTCTAGTGAAGCAGTCAGAGCAGCACACAATGTCGCTGCCGGACTCATTTAGAGTAAGACAGTGTGTGCTACATGAAAGAGCAAAGGAAGGAGACCCCGCATTTACTGGCCCAGCAGACAGCAGCAGAAATGTCAGGAGTGAAACTACAGAACTATTCTTAATGGGTTCTATGTTCTTAGATTGAGGTCACTAAATCTGACAAATCATCCTTGGTAACTGAGATATGGAAGGAAACTGGATGAGCAGAGACAGATGAACAGAAATAACATCTTTGATGGTACCATACATGCCATCAGCTCAAAGAAGCAGATTTTTTAGTTTTTTTGACAAAGAATTAGTAATAGAATTGTGGACACTATTCAAAAAGAGCAAACAGAAAGCAGTTTGGGTGGCACCTCAAAGATTTTACCCGGAATTTCCTGTTACATTGATTTAGAAAGTAATACTTTTCTCTTCATGAGATTTGTATTAAAAATTAACTTGGTAAGCAATAAATTATCATAAATTCTGCTTAGCACTTCTCTTACCTAGACTTTCATAATATGATTTCAAAAATAAATCAGTATCTTTATGATTTGTGCCTTCCACTCAGATCCATAAACATAACAAAATGATTTTTTTAATCATCTGTATTTTTTACTCACATCATTGATATTGTCAAATAATTTACCTGATGGTAGTTACAAAGACAAATTAAGCCTCACATTTTATATTAAATATTTCTCAGTGACAAAACTGCCCTTAAGAAATAATTCTGGGTGGCAATAAAAATTTACACTGATTGGTAAGAGCAAAGCAGTGAATTTTAGTGTGATTTCAACAATCTTCAAAAATTTATCATAACATATACACTCAAACACGGTTTTTAAAGTTCATCATATTTATTACACTTAGAAATAGCTTCTCTGAAGTCCATCACATTTATATAGTTTAAATGTTTAGGTTACTATAGGGATCGAGATTTCTTTAGAGGATAATAAAAATGTCCTGAAATGAAATGCTAAGTCTTCTGTAATATACTAAAAACCACCACTGAGTTATATGTATTTGCATTAAATGAATATTCCTTAAGATATATAAATTATATGTCATTAAAAACTATTTAAAGATTTATAAATTAATAAAATTAGGAATAACTATTTAAAAAATTCAACAAAATAGGCAAAATTTAAACTATAGAGAAAAAATAAGAAATGGAAGAAATAGTTACAATCAATGCTAGAGAAATAAATTCCATTTGCTATGACTAATGATATCCCAATAAATTGAATAAATGAGGGAAAAGAGGGGAGAACTTCCAAGACCCTTTTTCCAAGTAACACTATCATAAAGTATTACAAGCTCAGAACAAGCCTATAAATGAGTAAGGACTTTGAATCAGTAACCAGAATCATCCCAACAAAGAAAATTCTAGACTCCCAAAGCTTCAGTAGTACGTTGAACTAACATTATTTAGTTTTGTTTTTATTAGGGAGCGGATTTTTGGGGTAACTCCTAGCAGTGCTCAGGGAGGGATCACTTCTAGTTTTGTGCTCTAGGATCAATCCTGAAGTGTTTAGGGGACGATATTGAATACCAGAGATTGAATCTGGGTTGGTCACATGCAAAGCAAAAGCACTACCTGCTAAATCCCTACCATCAATCTGACTGCTGTATTAAAATTTTTAATAAGAAGTCCATGGAATGCCTTTAAAAGCATTAAAGAAATAGCTAAAAAGACAAAGAACCTCCGGTTCTGGGCACATCTCTTCAACTCCACCATTCTCCCTGCATTAACATATGCCTCAGAGACCTGGGCCCTACGAAAGCAGGATGAGAATGCTTTTCGGGTCTCCCAAAATGGAATCGAAAGAGCTATGCTTGGAATATCACGCCTCACTCAAGTGAAAGAAGGAATCCCGAACTCCGACCTCCGTCGCTGTTCCAGAGTCAGGGACACTATCTCATTCGCCAAGGAATCGAAAATCAGATGGACAGGACATGTAATGCAATTTGGAGAAGACCCCTGGACTAGAGCCGTTACCAACTTGATCCCACAGGATGTCAAAAGATCATGTGGCCACCCACCTACAAGATGGTCAGACTTCTTCGTCAAGACCCTGAACGAATGGTTTGAGGCTCTGAAGCAACCAGATGCCATTGGGCTACACTGGCACGTGATTGGGTCAAATGGAAATGTTACTGGCGCCCGCTCGAGCAAATCAATGAATAACGGGATGTCAAGTGATCAAGTGATCAATAAGGATTATTTCCAATATTACTTTAAACATCGGGTAAGGTCAGCATTACTCTATATCAGAAAAAGAAAATATAACAAAAGAAAACTAAAGGTCAACGTCTCTGATATTATATTATCAGTATATATAACTATTCATATAGATATTTATATATACTGATAATATATGAATTATCTGATTAATATCTGTATTATCTGTAAAGATGACTGTAATGATAGTACAAAGGGCACGGCATGTGACTTGTACGTGGCTAACGCAAGTTTGATCCTCAACATCCTATATAGTTCCACGAGCACTGCCAAGAGTGATTTCTCGGCACAGTTAGGTGTATTTCCTGAGAATCATCCTGGGTGTGGCCACAAACAGAACAAAATAAAATTCTAAGTATAACAAAACTGAATTTGACAGCATATTAAAAGGAAAACATGCATGAACAGTAAGCTTATCTCTGGAATGTAATGATAATTCAATACACAAAATCACATATTTAAATAAGTGGGGAACATTTAATCAAATATTTGCATGCTTTCATAATAAAAAATTAACAAACTATAGAAACTATGAAATCAACTTACTATAATAAAGACCCTATATGAAGATGCTGAATCATATCTCATACTTGGTGGTTTAAAAAAGAGGAATACCTGGGTTGATGGTGGAACACATGATTAGTATGTGTGAGGTCCTAAATTTGATTTACAGCATCACAAGTGAACCAGGTACAGCCCCAGTGACCCTCAAGCACCATCAGGCTTCAGCACCTGCCCAGGTCAAGTACAGGCCATTAGGTGCAATGTTGGGCTAAGAATTAGAGGCAGTGGGCCTGTATCCTCTGGGCTCTTCATATATAGAAACTAAAGCATTGTCTCTAAGATTAAAAACAAGGGTGCCTATACTTCTATTTACTATCCAATATATCATGGGAAGTACTAGAGAGCAGTTAAGAAGTAAATCTAAAGCATCTTTATCATAAAAGAAGACATGAAATTATGATTTAATAGATGCCACACCCCCATATGCGGAAAACTCTAAGATCACATACAATAAAAAACAGAACTAATAAATAAATTTAATAATTTCATCACTATCACTATCACTATCTTCCTGTTCATCATCTATTTGCTCGAGCGGGCACCAGTAATATCTCCATATAATAAGTTCATAGGATACAAAATCAACATTAAACTTCATTTCTGTATACTAACACCAAACAATCCTAAGTGGAAAGTAGTAAATCCACCTTCATAATAGTTTCAAAATGAATAAAGTATTTAGAATTAAATTTAGACTAGGAAATTAAAGATATATACACTAGAGAGTATGCAATATTTTGAAAGAATTTAAATAAAATACAATAAAAGACATCACTGACAAGAAGACTTAATATAGTTAAAATGTTATTAATAAGCAAAACAATCTATAGTAAGTGAAGTTGCTATGAAAATATCAATTACATATTTTACAGATTAAAAATATTCTAAAAATGTATGTATCACTTAAATTCCCTGAATAGTCCAAATAATCTTTAGAAAGAGAATAAAACACTGGAAGACTCATGCTTGATTTCAAAACATACTACAAAGCAACAGTAATCAAAACAGTATAATACAGCTATAAAGACATAAAGATACTGAACAATGGTACGTAATATTGAACCCAATAATAAACTCAAGAATATATAGGAAAATTATGTTGTAGGAAAGTGATAAAATTACAAGCACACTACAGAAAGAATAATTGAACAAACATTGGAAAATACTGAACACCCCGGAGCAAATGTGTACATTAAACTATATAAAGAAATGAACGCCGATTAAAGACTTAAGCTTAAAAACTAAAACTATAAAACTCCTGGAAAAACAATTACAGAACTTCACAACACTGAACTGACCAATGATTATTTTCATATGAGACTAGAAAAACAGTTGAAAGACAAAAAAACAAAGACAACAAATTAAAGGACTTCTGAGAGCAAATAAAACAAATGATAAGCAACTTAAGAAATGGGATAAAATATGGGTCTGGGGATATGGTTTAAAAAGGATGGAGCACATGTCTGGCAGGCATAAAGCCCCAGGTCAATTCCTAGGATGACATCGTCTCACCCAACCAACCCAGAATCACAAGTTGTAGCCTTGGAGAACCCTGTGTCACCGATGGACACAGCATGGCAGTGTCCCAAACATTGATGCCTCAGCTCCCCACATGGGAGCCAACTATTTCCTCTCAGGTAACAACCCCTATTAATAAATGGAGCAAAATGCTTGCAAGTCACATATTTAACAAGGGATTAATTTTTAAAAAATGAAAGGAATTTTAAATTAGTATCAAACCAAACAAAAAATTACATAACAAATAACAATTATAAGATTGTATATGGTACCTCACACACTACCAGGAAAGATCCCTAAGCAAATAGCCAGAAGTGATCCCTGAGCATTGCTGGGTGTGGCTCCCAAGCCCAGTATTTATGGAAAGCACTTGAGTAGACATTTCTCCAAAAAGACATACAAGCTTGCTAACACCAACACAGCAACTCAGAGATAAAAGAATGACACTGACCTTGGCGTGGGGAACCGGAAACAGGCCCCTCTCAACAACTGCTGATTCCCAAGGAGGTCACAGGTGGGTCGACTGCCTGATGTCACAGCTGTGCCAGCACGCAGCATGCCCTGGACCCTGAAACAGAAGCAACCATATCTTGAGTCCAGTGTGAAACAATTCTGAGTATGCCTTTTCTTTTATTATGATTATGATTAAAGCCCTATGAGATATACAGTTACAAAGATGTTCATGATTGGGTTTTCATCATAGAATGTTCCAACATCCATAGCATCACCAGCATTCATTTCCCAACATCAATTTCCTAGTTTGCCTCCTGCCACCCCCACCAACAACCCCCCGTCACCTGCCTCTTACAGCAGACACTTTGCTGCTCTCTCTCTCTCTCTCTCTCTCTCTCTCTCTCTCTCTCTCTCTCTCCCTCCCCCCTACCCATTTTCTCTCTCTTTCCTTTTGGGCATTATGGTTGAAGTACAGTTCATGAAGGTTATCATGTATCTCCTGTCACACTAAATTCTCACACTTTGCGCACCTCACGTGAGATCCAGGTGCAATAAAGTTTCCTCTGCAGAGCAGTGGAGAACGGGTGGGGGGGCTTCTCCCTGCACAGTCTTGTCTGAGCCCACTCACTCTGGCTCACTCGAATTGACATGCTGCTCATTTCCTGTCAGCCACTAGGTAACTTGATACATGACATCTATATCCTACACTGACAACCATGATTTTTTCTCGCACACTCCACATGGAGGGCATGAAGGCACCTCCCTGCTTAGGATGAGGGGACCTAGAGACAGGCTAGAATGGCACAAGGTATCTCCCCGGGTGCCACCCAAATTGTACATCACCCCAGACCTTCTGAATTGGAACCTGCATTTCCACAAGATCCCGAGATTGAGAAGGCCTGGGATCCAATCCAATATAATTTATAGGGTATAGAATCAGTTGGGGGGAGCAGCTTCATAAAATAAAAATTATTTAGAAGTAAATAATATTAATGAAGTACATATTTTTCTGATGAATTGTGTACTTTCTTCAAAAATAAATTAAAAAAAATCAGTAATAAACAAATCTAATTATTATATCTAGAGTACCAGAAAAACAAATAACTTAATATATTACGGTTCTGTTCCTTGTTTTTTGATGTTACTGTTTCCATATGACAATTTTCATCTTATTAGTGGCAAGAGGTATATGGTCATAAAATATCTATGAATATATGTTATGTATATATAATATAATGTTTATCTATCAGAACACTTGCATTCTACATGAGGTTCTATGTTCCATCCCTGATACTAAAATAATAATAATAATGACATCAGCAAAAATTCCCCACAAAAGAGTGACTACAATAAAAGTAAAGAAAGCTTATAAAGAGCTGTACTTAGAATAACTCAAAGGTTGCTCACTGCCACGAGTCCCTCGCATGAACTGGAAACTGACACTGCATAGAAAAATTTGTTATATTTTTAAAGACAGTCTCAAACATCTAGCTTCAAAATCTGGAGCCATCCCTAATATAATTAATTATAAACTAATTTTTTAAGTTTGAGATATATAAACATTTTAGCTTCTTTGAATACAGCAGGAAATGCTAGTAGTCACATCAATACCATTCAACCTGTAACTGAAAATAATAATTAAAGAATGACCTAGGAACAATTCTGCTCAGTATAAAAAAGAGAAATGTTTCATAACACGGCATATGTTGTGCAATGTTATTATTGAGCACTATTCAAATGAGTAATTATATCCCTCTTACATTTCTTTTTCCTCCCATTTTCACTTAAAACCCCAATTATTCTTGCTGGAGAGATAGTACAGGGTTTAAGGTACTTGTCTTGCATGTGGCCAACCTTTGTTCAAACCCTGCTTCAGTTCCCAGTACCATACATGCACTCGAACTCCTGCAGGAATCATGACCCTGAGCACCACAGGGTGTGGCCCCAAAACAAGTAAGACAAAACATACAAAAATGTGATTACTGCAGAGAGAAGGGTTATACAGCTGGAGGAGATATATAATATATACACATATGTAAATGTATACATATATACATTTATACATATATATATACACACATTGTGTATATATAAGTACATATACAAAAATACTTCCAGGTGGGGCCAGAGCGGTGGGTAGAGAGCTTTCCTTGCATGTGACAGACCAGGGGTTTCATCCTCCGCATCCCATATGGTCCCTTAAGCACGGCAAGGAATAATTTCTGAGTGCAGAGCCAGAAGCCCTGAACATTGCCAGGTATGGCCCCAAATCAACAACAACAAAAATGCTTCCAGGCACTTTGTCACTTTTGTTTTGATATCTTCTTTATTTATGACAGTCATATCTACTGTATACATTTTTAGTAATATAAAAGGTGAAAGAAAATTTAAAACACTCAGAAATACAAGATGAAATCTATTGGCATAATAATGAACAGCGTTTCAAACTACTGGTAGATTGTTTTTATATTGTTGCTGCCATTGTTTGAATCACACCCAGCAGTGCTGGGGATCAAACCCAGGACTCCCACATGACAAGCCTGCATGTACTCAGGCCTACAGATTATCACCCAGATGCTAGCTATACATTATTAAAAATCGTTTTTGAGTGTGTATGTGTACATGTGTGACAGAAAATATAGAAAATTATGTATGTACAATAAATTCTCCATGTAAGTAAAACTGTATCTGGCTACAACATATTTCATAAACTATCATCATCACTGTTCCTTGAACTTTCTTTCTACTGTCTGACCTTCCTCCTAACCTTAGTTTCTTTCCTGCCTGTTGTCCCTGTGCCATTGCCTTATGGCGTGGGGTCTCTTGTTGTGTGCCTTTACTTTATTCAGTTTTCATCTGGGGTCCCCTTGGAATATGCTGAGGTCCACAGACAACCAGCTGAGAAATACCTGCTTAAACAATCCCCCAATATTAGGCTTTTAGCTTTTTTTCTGGTTTTCATTCTTATAAAGTGACTGTGTAAATACTCCCTCCTATATTTTCCTCACTCTACCCTTAGGCCAAATTCCTTTAATGGAAATTGTTAAAACCTTTTCTTGAAAACAACACCAGTCTGCTATCTGGAAAGCTCTATCATTTATAATAAAAACAAGAACATCTTCATTTTTTCAATCTTTGCTAAAATGAATTCAAAATGCTGTTTGATTTTCTCAAACTTGTTTTGGAAATAGCT
This sequence comes from Cryptotis parvus, assembly GCA_021461705.1. Taxonomy (NCBI): domain Eukaryota; kingdom Metazoa; phylum Chordata; class Mammalia; order Eulipotyphla; family Soricidae; genus Cryptotis; species Cryptotis parvus. Next base: position 224,918 of record JAJIBD010024539.1, on the reverse strand, counting down.
TCATTAAAGCAAAATATGCATATAAGATAGGCAGCCTGGGGGTCAGAGAGATGATTCTGCAGACAGGGCTTTTGCCTTACACACGGCTGACCCAGGTTCAATCCTCGACATTCTATACAGTCACACAAGCACTGCCAGGTGTGATTCCCAAGTGCAGAGCCAGGAGCAGAACCCGAGCACCTTTGGGTATGCCCCCATTCCCCCCAAATTAAAGAATGGCAGCTTAACGGATCATCTCAAAGTCAGACTACTCCTGTACTTCCACCCAAGATAACAGAACCTGAACACAGCTAGGAAGTGCCCGTCCAGCTCTGCCCATCACAACTCTTCCTTCTTGCAAACTATTCTAATCCACACAGGAATGCTTCGCAGTGGCCAGTTTAGCCATCATTTGGGGGAGAAACTGTCTCTGACCTGCAGCATTTCAGAGAAGTTGAAAGATGGCACCTTTGCTTTCTAAGCACCTTCACATAACAATTCTCCCAGAGGAATATTCCTTTCACTTATTCAGCCCTCATCCTTCATTATAACACTCTTTTATTTTTCAAACCTTTTGCCTGATAATCCTTAAATGCTACTTTTGACATTAGTGCTAGAGACCATTTCAAGAAAATAGGAATAGAATCTGAGGCCTATCATTTAAAACTGGATTACAATTAAAGCATCTACCTCTCAAATTTTCTGGAATATATGCATAATCCCTAAAATAGTGGATGTATTTATAAATTAAAAAGTTTAAATTTCAAATTTTCTCTGTAAAGATATACACATAAAATCCAACGATGAAAATTCTGTGTTCCTCAACGCAGCACATGAGGATATATGGCTACATCTATCTACCTAGACAAAATTTTGCTCACAGTCCAATATTTATGGAGAAAAATAGCATAAAATGTTATTCCACATAATGCCATCTAACTATAAAATGCCATTGGGGGGATATTCCACTCTAGTTTCTCCTTACAACCTTTACCTTTATAAAAAAATTTATAAAATAAATACCCATCAATACCATTTGGAGCCCTGCTTTATTCGCCTAATAATGTGCTTTCTAAATGGCCTTTAAATATACCGGTTTAAATGGCTTCAATAATTTATTACTTTGGGAAGGTACACACAATTTATTTAAACATCCTTCTATTTGTGGGTAAGTTTCCGCATTTTTGCCATTTTTCAAAATGTTGCAATGCATAAATTTTAACCTAAATTTTTGGTTTACTTTTTCTTACGGTAGCCGGCTTGAATTTGGATGACTGGATAGCTGCTACTGGCAGCCCTGGGCACCCTCTAGGTGCCTGAACAGAACAGGGACTGATGTTATCACACGTGGCCATTGCACAAGACCGACTGCAGGCCTGACACCCCACTAACAGCTCAGAGTTTAGTGACTTTTTTTGAGAACCTACTTTCTGTGCAGCAGTGGAGCCAGGCAAAATCAAGGCTCTTGAGTGTGCACTTGCACAAGAACACCTAAGCCCCACTGCTTCTGGGAAGAGATTCTGGAAACCAGTGGAATAGGATTGCGCCGGGGCTTCCACTGTCTGCCTCTGAGCCAGAGGCAGTGATAGTCAAGTGAGAATATGCCACAGAAAGATGAAACATTTCTCTCAGGACAAACAGAAGAGGTTCCAAGATAAAGGAACGTGCCCTTCAAATACAAAACTGGGGGCTGGAGCGACAACACAGCAGATAGGGTGTTTGCCTTGCATGCAGTCGACCCAGGTTCGATCTCCAGCATCCCAGTATGGTTCCCTGAGCACCGCCAGGAGTAATTTCCAAGCAAAGAGCCAGGAGTAACCCCTGAGCGTCGCTGGGTGTGACCCCCAAAATAATACAAAACTGGGGCCAAATAGGTAGTATAGGGGTGCTTGCCTTGCATGTGGACAGCCCCTAGCCAATGCCCAATATCACATAAGTCCCTCAAGCTCTCCAGGAGTGATCCCTGAGTACAGAGTCAACAGTAAGCGCTGAGAATAGCTGAGTTTGGCCTCCAAACCACAAAAATGTTATGATTATTAAACATTATATGCCAGTATACATAGTAAATGTACTCAACTTCATTAATAACCATAGCACTGGAAATTATTTTCCATCAAGCAAATAAATAAAAATACTGGAATTCTATATTTGTAAGTAAATATTGCCCATAGAAAATTATAGGCATTTTAATTGATGAAAAAGGAAATTGGTAGTTACCATAGAGGAAATTTATCAATATCAGTATTGATTAAGATACAAAACTTGTGTACCATTTGATCCAATAACTCTTCTTATAATTCTGCTCCATAGTCCAGTGTTTGTAATAACAGCATATTGGAATTCATATAAAAGTTTACCTATAGAATGACAAACTATCCACAGAAATGTAGTATCAACTTTAAAAAAACTTAATATTTATATATAGAGTGAGAATACACAAAAGCCTTTAAGATATAGAATTAAATCATTTAAAGTGAGGTTTCAGAACAATAGGACCAAGATAAAACTATATATTAAAATAGCCGTCTTAGTGTACTTAAGTAAGTAGTAAACATATATACAATATATTTAGGGAAGACTCTAAAGGTCAACTGTACTGGTGGTGTAGCAATGGGTAGACGGCTTCCCTTGCATGAGCTACCCAAGTTATAACCCAGCACCCCATTCATATGGCCCCTGAAACTTACCTGAAGTGATCCAAGCACACAGAGCCAGGAGGTAAGTCCTAAGCACTGCCAATTATGTTCCAAAATTAAAACAGTAACGAAAAAGGATAACATATACTGACCTCTAGGGAGGGAAACAACATTTAAGGGCAAAAGTGAACTTTATAATTTGAGAAAAGGGGTGCGGAGGGAGACCCAAAGGCCCCTCCTGGTGATTGTCCAGCAACTGGGTTGACTATATACTCAAAGGCCCGAGGACAGGTGCTGCCTATACTGTGTGATGCTGACAATTAGCCAAGCCGGGCCACCCCACCGGTGCTTTCGGGACCCCAGGCTCTACCCAGCAATGCTTGGGGGACCACATAGTGCTGAGATCCAGATGAGTCTAGTGCATGCAAAGCAAGCACCTCACCCCCTTTACTGTCTTTCAGGCCCAACATTATAATCTGATTTAATGTAAGTGTTTCTATATGATGTTACTTATTGAAGAAATGCTTTTGTCATACCGGTATGCTATAACCTAGAGATTTTATATAAAAATGTATAATCTGCATACTGGAAATACAAAACTTCAAAGCAACAACTACTATTAAAATTGTTTTTACTGAATCATCACTTTTGGAAACTGTAATTATTTACTCTTGAACACATTAAAATTAAACACATTCAGAGTACCCAAACAAACAATACATGTGACATGTGCTGCAAACCTCTCGCATGGCAGTTTCTTAAAACCCACTTGAATTCTACTCTATAGCACAAGCTGGTCAAAAAACTTTTTGTGTTTAGTTATCATTAATTCCACTGTACATGAGATTCTTTTCTCTCTTATTTACTTAATTGTTGGGCCACAACCTGGCAGTACTCAGGGCTGTCTCCTGGCCCTATCTCTCAGCAATCACTCCTTATAGGCTCTGGGGACTATATGGAGTGCCAGGAATTGAACCTGTTTTACATGTGCCAGGCAAGCATCCTGCCCCATTGTACTATCTGCTGCTGAGATTCTTTTTTCTTTACACATTTCTATACCCCCCAAATCCCCTAACCAAGGAGTACAAGGAAAGTCTCAATGTATGTGCCACCCAAACGACAGAGGAACCGCTCCTGCCTCCACGCACACAGGCAGTGCATTCCAGGGAGGAAGGACATTGCCAGCCAGGAGTCATTTTATTCTTTGCCTCTGGTGTGCTCATCAAAAAAGGGCAGCATATTTCAAGGAGTGGAAGACTGTCACTTTATATAAAACTAGGTGATGAGAGATCTGCCCTAGTGTTCTGGAGACTCTGAAAGCATAGAACCTCCAGGATGGGGTTTTCCAGACTTTTAGAGAGTGATGGGCATGGTTTCTATCTCTGTTCAGCTCTGCCAACCATGTATTCAGCAGAAGTTCTTTCAGGAGTTCTGCAAAAGGCTAGCTTACGAGCCACCAGAATTGTTTTCATATTTTCTGCTATTACCAATGGTATGAATAAGGGAGGAAGCCAGGCTGCGCCAAGCCCTATCAGTCAGCGGACACTATAAATACAGTCTTCTGCAAATGCAAGTTTAAAACATATTCGGCTAATGAACAAGAGTGGCCAGACCGCAAACACAAAGGATGTATATAAGCAAATACAAAGGGGAGGAAAGTTTCTATACAACAGTAGGTTTGTCTGATGTGTCACTTAGCAATCAAGCCCCCAGGGTACTCATTCTCCCAAAGATACAATATCCCTGTACTGTGGGTGTTAGCAGAGAAAAGGGGGAGCATTTTTTTGTAGCAGCTGCCTTAAGATCAGAAGCAAGAGGAGATATGGAATGAGAGGAAGCACCAAGGAATAGATAGCTGAAGGTAAGTAGAAATTAAGGTAGACGGAATAAATAAAGGATTAATACCTGGGAAGTCATATAGAGTCTAAGAAGGGGTGTAAAAGAAAAACTAAATTATCTGAAAAGTATAAGGGATGCTCCACTGAGAAAGACATTCAGCTTAATTTTATTTGGATTTACACTGGGTTTAGTATTACCAGAAAGCAGTAGGTAGGCATGAAGCTGGGCAATTTATCAAAGTTATCATTTCCACTGATAAGCACTTCTTTGTTTGAACAAATGTCCATGATGATAAACAAAGTTGCAACTGAATTAATAACTCAGCACTGTTCCCTGTAAGAAGCTTTGAAAAAATAAAAAGAATATCTTACTTTCCTTTTTTTTGTCTTTTGAAGGAGAGAAATGTGCTAGAATTTCTGTCTTAAGTGTGGAAATACATGTACACTTCACATACTTGCTGTAATTTCCACATATGGGAAGTGGCAAACTAAGTGACAGAATATTAATAATACATGATGTGTACTGAGATTTTGTTGGGACACTACTAAAAGCCAGATAAGGCAGCAAAGGAGGGGCTAGAATTTGCACTAGACCTGCAACTGGAATATGCATGTGTGTGTGCATGGTATGCGTGTGTGTGTGCGTATGCATGAAAATGTGTGTATATAAATATGGTGCATTCTATGCACTCTCTGTCCTCAGTGCAAGTTACACTGATGCTGTTCCAGCAACCACAGGCAGAAAGTGAACAAACAGTCCTTGGATACTCTTGCAATGGTCAGTGACTTTGTATGTCAATAGGAAGGTAGCAGGGATCTACCACTAGGGTAACACAGGCGCAATACATCCAGAACAGTAGCTAGTATAGACATGTAAGTCACCAATGGAGGTAAATGACAGAAACAACAGAGGTCTGGTCTAGGCCACATTCAAGAAGTTTTGCACTTACTAAGAGACATTGAAGATTATGGACTGCTGACAACAGGTCATAAGCACAGGGAGCCATGCCCAAGGCCATGCAAATAATGCACTGAATACTATGTAAGAGTCTCTTACTCTTGGCAATAGCATAAAATGCTATCTAATTTCCAATAATAGGATCTTCTAGAAGGTGAAATCTTGCATCTAAAGTCCAGGACTATAGCCATACAGTGTTCCAGCACCCATCCTTCCACCATTGCACATTTCCCACCACCAATGTCCCCAAACTCCCTCCATGCTCCGCCAGCCAGGTACTTTTCTCCTCCTCCTCCTCCTCCTCCTCTTCCTCTTCCTCCTCCCTCCTCCTCCTCTTCCTCCTCCCTCCTCCTCCTCTTCCTCCTCCTCCTCCTTTTCCTCCTCCTCCTCTCTCTTTTTCTCTCTCTCCCTCTCTCCCTTCCTCTCTCTTCCTCTCTTTCTTCCCTCTCTTCCTCTTTCTCTTTCTCCCTCTCCCTTTCTTACACTCTATGACTTGCCCTACATACATTTAGGAATTATTATGTATCTCACAGTGGTATAATTTAAAAAAATAAACAGAAAGAGCCAACATAGCAAAAATAAAATAAAATCAAGTCCAGTGCTAGGGACTAAAGTGAAAGTACAGCATATAGGGCGCTTGCCTTGATTGTGGCCCAATGGGGCTCAACACCCATAAGGTTCCTGGATCTCTGCCAGGAGTGACCAATAAGAGCCAGGAGTAAGCTCTGAGCACCTTTGGCTGGAGCCCTTGCAAAACATGAAGAAAAAAAAACCAAAAACTCCAGAAAGACAAAAAATAAAGTCAATGGCTAACAATTATATTATGCAATCATGAGCAGATGACTTTGGGAAAGTAAGATTTAGTGTCTGCCCAGGCACCAGTGTAGCTGGTTCACACGCTGAACTTAACTGAGTATAAGTGATATGAGAATCTCAGCATCTGGACTTTTTTTAAGTTGTCTTCCAAAGTCACCTCTGGAAACTCTTGAAGCCCCATGATTCTCTGTCATGAGGACTCCTACTCTACATTTTCTACTAAGAAAAAGTATTCTATCATGGCTGAAGAAAGAGAGATCTAGCGTAAGGTGCTTTTCTTGCATATGTCCAACCCATTTCAATCTCTGACTCAGCATATGGACCCTGAGTACCACCAAGCACAGCCAGCTCCATACGCCTATGCCCATCCGTGTCAAAATAATCATCCTACATTGTGACAGTCCTATTGATTCAATAAATTGAAAGAGCATCATCACACTCAAAATGGATGCTAGAAAATTCCATCGACTTCCTACACCAGAGCCCTTAGGGGAGCAGACATAGTAGTGACAAGCACACCAGACCCGTGGGTGGCAGAGATCCAGGGAGACAAGTCCGGAAGGAATGCTTCAAAAAGGGGAGATCAGTCACTGGAGAAATTCTGGGACACAGTGATCAATTACTAGGACAAAAGCTTCAGCTTAGAAATATACCAAGGGAAAGAAATCAATCAGGCATGCAGGCAAGCAGGCAAGCAGGTACAAAGGCAAGCAAGTACATGGTGCACTGGAGAACAGGTTCCTGAGTAAACAGATGGGGACCGTAACTCCTACCTAGTTCAATCTGAGCCCTCGATAGCTCTCACTGCTTAAGTTCCTATGTATAAAAAGAGAAGTGGCACAGCACCAGATGAACACACTCACACACCCCGGGACACAGGGAGTGAGCCGGATGCTCTGAGAATGAAACGTGAGGGAACACACAGCATCAGCTTTCTGCCTCTGCAGGTTTTCAGTCTACTCAGCTCATGACTCCTCATTCTTTGAGGAACTTCAGCCTTGCCTCAGACTTTATATTTATTCACAACTCGTTTCCCCAGGAGTCAAAGCATCACACAGAAATATTTCTTTATATTACTCTACTAAAACCTTAACGAAGGTTCCTTCCCTGTGACTAGGAGTGAACAAAGCAAAGTTTACATTTGAGTCTTTTATCAACCAAAGACACACAGAATCAAAAGACTACACATAATTTATCATAAGAATTCAGGGAAAATTAAGGAGAATATAAGGAAAACCAGTCTTCAATGGAATAATTATAAAACATTTAGTCTCATACTGTTTTTTATATCCGTAAATGAATGCAGTCATTCTATATCTGTCCTTTCCCTTCTGACTAACTTTGCTCAGCATGATACTCTCCATGTCCATCCATTTATAGGGATATTTCATAACCTTGTTTTTCCTAATAGCTGCATAGTATTCCATTGTGTAGATGTACCATACATAATTCAGGGACCAGGAGGACTGGTTAAAGGTTGGAATCTCCCACAAGTATGTGTGGGTCAGAGATTAAGTAAGAGAGAGAGCTAATAATTATTGGAAATGGTAACAGAAGACTAGAACTGAGCATTAAATGTAGGTAAAAGGATATACATGATAGATAACTCCTAAATGTATGTACTGAAAGCCACAATCTGCAAGAGAAAGGAAGGAGGAGAAGGAGGAGGAGGAGAGGAAAAGGGATGGGGGAGGGAATCTGGGGATACTGGTGTTGGGAAGTTTGCCCTGGTTGGAGGTATGGGTGCTGGAACAATGTAAGGCGAAACCCAATCATGAACAGTTTTGTAATTGTATATATCACAGTGGTATAAAATTTTTTGAAAAGTAAAAAAAAATTAAATAAAGTGATAAATTCTTTATTTTTTTTCTTTGTTTTTTTGGGGTCACATCGGCAATGCTCAGGGGTTACTCCTGGCTCTATGCTCAGGAATTACTCCTGGCGGTGCTGGGGAACCATATGGGATACCGGGATCAAACCCAGGTTGACTCCGTTCAAGGCAAATGCCCTACCCGCTGTGCTATTGCTCTAGCCTGAGTGATAAATTTTCTAAGAAAAACCTTAGCACCCACGGACATTTGTCCCTGAAACTCTGCATCCCATAAATATCCAGCAAAGGCCAATCCTATATAGCCAGGGTCTTCCTAGTCTCAGGTGCTGTCTCAGGAGAAGGCAAATGTGAAACATGGATAATATAGGCTGATCTAACCTCAGTGGCAGTTGCCACTTTTGAAGTTCTCTGAGAAGAGTGCTAACAAATACTCACAGGGTGACTGCTCCATCTACAGTTTCAAAACCCTTTTATCGCCTGTCTTCCCTCCCCAACTCTTAAAAACCACCTCTTCTAACATTCACAGTATAATCATTCTAATGGCTCCTCCAGAAATGAATCTGAAAATGATGGGCACATTTTACCTCTGCTGAGAATCATCAGAAAAGGCAAAGAAAGAGAAAAGGAAAAGGGTCAAAGCGCTGACAAAAGCGTAGGCCACTCTGTGCAACTCGTAAAATCACAGCCTGCTTTGTTCAACTCTTCCTCTGACGAAAATACATGGGCTAGATTTTTATCACAGCGGTTTCATTCTACAAAATATGACTGCATCTGCTCATCTTTCTGGACGGCCATGAAATAATGGTGCATCTTGTAAGTATAGGTTGGGTACTTCAGGGAGGGAGTGTAGGAATTAATTTCAAACCTATCACACAATTTCTAGTTATTTCCCATGAGAGCCCATACCAGGCCATAGCAATGGAAGCCATAATTTCCATATTTATTGGAAACAGCATCTCAGCCAAAGTGGTACATTGTGTTCCCACAGTGAGACCTCGCCCAGGGAAATAGAATTAACTTGCACTATCATCTTAAGTGTCCAGGGTCTTTTTCAGAAAACTGTAATATTTGACCCTCTGCTTCAGGGAAACTTTTTCTTTAAATGCACTGAGCTTTAGCAAAAACTGTAATTGAAGGAAATGATTTCTGACCTAATAAACTTCTTTGTGAACTAAACCAAAAAGTTTCAATTCGTGTAGCATAGGGTGTTGCAGGACACCTAAAAGCCTAGGCTTCTGCATCTGCCCTGGATTGCCTCCTGCAGGTCACTTCATAGATGGGGGGTAGTCTGAATGTGGCAGTCTAATCTGACCATGTATTTTGTACTGGCTGGTATAAATATTCTCTCATGCTACCACAATCATCGTGGGACTAGCTAGATCTTACCAGCATATTTGCCTGGCCACGTTGGATCTCTAAGTAATTAGATCAGAGAGAAATGCTGTTTGCCTCCAAGCAAGCAAACATGGCTCCCTGATAACTCAAAGGCAACTAAAATACAAAACTACCGTGAAGTAGACGAGACTCTTGTGAAGGCTTGGAGAAATATTTAACTGGCATTAGTATTAGTCTTTGGTACAGAGACATGCCATCTCAGAAACCCCCTTCTCTACCCTATAAAGGCAATTCCAGGCAGATCTTGGCTCAAGACATTAGGTGAGGTGCTGGGAGAAATTACCTGAGGGCATTTGATCCTTCCCTGCCAGGGGAAGTTACATTTAGCTTATAGCTTTTCCCAGCTCTGCTAGGAGGCTTTTAATTAGCTCTGGGTCCTTGTAAACAATCAGATGGTCTCCTGAAGTTGTTACATTTCTATAGAGCTATTTTCCTGTTTTCATCTCTAGATAGCCCAGCCCAGAATGGGCTGGGCTGGGGAGTTTGGGGGAGCATTTCTAGCTATAAAATAAGCGGCAAGAAGAAAGAAGCTCTCTCTCTTTTCCCCCTTTTGCCATTTCGGCTTCCCTTGGTGTTTTGCTTCTCTGTCCTCTCCATTCTCTGTTGGGCCTCAACACATGTGTGATAATAGAAACAAATTGCCATTTTCATAGGCCCAATGCCTCTACAACAGTATTGCTTAGCTGGAACTTAATTCATTTATGGTTACATATGGTCCAAGACTGTTTCTTTCTTTCTTTATTATTTTTAATTACCATTTTAATTTTAAATTATATATATTTTTAAAAAATCTGAAAACTATTTGCAAGTGTGTGTACATGTATGTATTCGTGCTTATGTGTCAAAGTGTAGGTGCAGATATGTGGGTGCAGGTCTATCTAAAAATTAGATGTAATGAGACAACTGATAAATCTAAATGTTTCATGCATAATCCATATAAATACCAGATTTTAAGACCAGTGCTGCAGACTGGCATTGTGTAATTAAATCCCTGAGGCATACAGATGAGAATACAACTCTCCACAAATCTGAACTCTTGGCTTTAGTCTCCTCCTAGTTCTAGGAGTGTTAGTATCTCTGAGGAAACAAGAGGCAGTGCAGAGATGGTGCTATCAACAATTCGCCCAAAACAGGCCGGGCGAGGACACTATACAAATTCTTCAAGAGGAAAAGTTTTTTTTTTCTCAAAATAGCCTGTTTCAAAATGCATACTTTGAGGAAATAAGGAAAATTAATTTATGAGAACTGACTTTAGTATAAACTTTTAAGAATCCAATATTTTCTATAGATTTTCATGGGGATGCCTTCACATTAGTCATGGCTCGCAAGCACCTGATTTGATTCATGATCAGTAACTGAAGACATGAAAATGAAAGAGCATAGCTGGGTCCAGTCTGACACAGGAGAAGGCTTTTAGCTTTGGGGCTAACAGCAGCATCTTCCCTATACACCTCCATGACAGAGCAGGATTCTGACTTCACTGGCTTTTCTATTTTTGTATTCAAGAATGGCGTGACATACAAAGAAACTTTTCAGTGTTGTGTCTGTAATGAAAGTAATTTTATTAATGCCATGTAAATATGCTCATTTGGGCAGCCTCAGGAAATTAATCTTGAAAAATTGCCCCCAAATCATTACATTCAATGAAGAGTGTATATCTTCTAAAAAGATGCTTTTAATCCCTGAGTTTGAATCATGTAATATGTTTATGCTTTGGTTTCAAATAACGTATCTGTAAAGTATAGAAGTGAATTAACAGGCTCAACATAATCCTATCTACTTCCATCGTTCTTCAACTCCTAGATGAGATACGTTTGTAAAATGTTTAACATCCTGCAAAATGAGATATAAATTAAAATGAAAATAAATCTACATTAAATGTGGGCATCTGTTTTTTTTTTCCTTTCTGAAACATTACTAGTGGATTCATAAATCCACCATGTTTTTGTTAAGTTTTGTTTTTTTTGCTCTTTTGGGTCACAACCAGTGATGCTCAGGGGTTATTCCTGGCTCTGCACTCAGAAATTATTCCTGGTAGTACTTGGGGGACCATATGTGATGCCAGGGATCGAACCCAGGTCATCTGCGTGCAAAGCAAATGCCTTACCCACTGTCCTATCCCTCCAGTTCCCTTTCCATCATGTTTAAGACACAAAGAAAATCACTATTTTCACATGCCTACTACCAGCCAGTTTCTGCTAGATGCTTTATACACAGAGAAATCCATAGAAGCAATCTGATGTCCCTGTGAATTGAATGGCCTAACACCCAATCAATCACCTGTTCTGCTTCAGAGAGGTAAAAGGATGGCACAAATAGCTACTGATGAGAGCCTGGAGAGATAGTACAGCAGGTAAACTGCTTGCTTTGCACATCACTGACCAGACGTTTTGTTTTGTTTTGTTTTGTTTTGTTTTGTTTTGTTTTGTTTTGTTTTGTTTTGTTTTGTTTTGTTTTGTGACCATAGCCAGCAATGCTTAGCCTGGTTTTGCTCTCAATAATAACTCCTGCAAGTGCTGTGGTGACCATATGGAATGCCAGGGATCAAAGCTGGGTCAGATTTCATGCAAGGAAAGCACCTTACCTGTTGTACCATATCTCTGGCCCCTGTTGACCCAATTTTGATCCCTGGCACTCCATATGGTTCCCTGAGTCATACCAGGAATGAATGCTGAGCCAGGTATAAGCCCTAAGCACTGGGCAAAGGGAAGAGATTAAGGGAGAGGAAGTCCTAGGAAAACTGCATTGAACTGACAGAGGGAAGAGGCATGGCGGCTGCTGTTACTTCTTTTCCTCTCTTCTTGCTTTGCCCTTTAAAGATGATGGCACTCTGGCTCACCAAGGGTAAACTAACTCACCCCCAAATTGTGCAGCTCGTTCCTGGCAGAACCAGAGGAATATTGCCACCAGGGCAATAAGCTAATTTTTTTTAGGAACCAATTCCTTTCAAGTGATAACATATTATGCAGGTAACATGAACAATCAATTCATATTCTATTAGGTGATGGTTTGCATACCTAGAAAATATAGAAACAGCATACTTTTCCTAAGTAGGAAATCAGCCCACCCTCTCTGTCCCCCGCCATTCATACACACAGAAAGTTCTAAAGAACTGCCATTTTACAGATAGAAGTGACCCCATTACTGCCCACACAATTTCTAAAAACAAATAGGTATGGCTTGCACACTGGGACTGAAGCAAATGAGATGTTTTATTATCTCAGATACAAATCCTTTAATATGCTTTCCAATTACTTGCTGGATGTAAAAACCACTCACCACACATGCAGTCTACATGAGAACCAAGAAAAAAAAGCCAGGAAAATTTTACATTTTTATCCCCAAATAAAGCTCTTGCCTTGGCCACAAAAAGTAATTAGTGAATATATATGAATGCATATTGCACTTCATTACTAAGATTACTTTGTCTCATGTCTCTATAAAGTAAATATGAACAAATATTTAATAAAGGGGACACTGATTGAGAGGAAGGAATAACCCGACAGACCTTGGAGAAGATCTTAGCAGAACCAGAACTCAAATCTACGATCTGTCTGTGTTCCAATTTGGCTGCAGTGCCCCTGATGTCTTGAGTCCAGAGAAGCAAAGACAATAATCCCACAGCTAATGAGAAAAAAGAACTAAACCCAAACCCCAGATCTTGTTTCAATTTGGTGAACACCTGCTCTGAATAAAGTTCTCTTCCCCCACTGAAATTATAAGACCTCCCCCGTGCCCCCTAGGTCCTCAAGTCCGGGTAGTAATTGTGTGATAAAAATAGATTCAACTGAGATCAGAGATAGCAAAGTAATAGAAAAAATTCATTAATGTCTCCATTAAAAAAAACTTTCCATTTGACAAAAATCTTAAAATGCTTCAGATAAAAATAGCCAGAATGATAACCACCACAGATGATTACTTTTATTACAGAGTTTTCTTACAGGTTAGGCACTCATTTAAAGGCTTTTTAACTTTTAAAACACAATTAAAAACCATAATATATTATCATCTTATTTTTTCAGATGATCTGAAAAAAAATCCATAAAAATTACTTAATAATAAACAAATTTGCACATGCTAATAATTGCTATATTGTTCAACCCCAATTTTGAAAGTGCTGCCCATATCCTACAGTTCCTTTGAAAGAGAAATAATTCTCCACACATACATGAACACACAAAGAGAGGCTTATCTGACTCTTTGTATGTTATCTTCTAATATCTTAAAATTTAATCACTATCAGACATGAGAGCTAGGAACTGGACATGGAAAGACAGGCTGTCCATTTGAAATTGGCTGTTTGTACCAAGTATAAATCAATAAGGTAAAAAATAAAAAGCGTTCACATAAGAAAGCTTCCAACATAGTATGCTTTAATTAGCTGCGAATGGGAGGAGTTACTGGGGGGTGGGGAAAGACTGTACTTTCAGAAAAGCAATTACATTGGTGTCACTGATAGTAAGGTCATTTCAACAGAAAAGAAGCCAAACACTGCAGAAGTTGCCCAAGAGCTAGTGCCAATGGAAATCAAAGATCATTTTCCCCCCAACAGTCAAGGATAAGAAAGTTATATGCCTCATTTCTCTGCATTCCACTGGGATTGGATGCTTTTACCTAATTAACTACTCACCCATGATGCTATCTAAAAAACGCTGACCCTGCAGCTTGTGCCATAAGTCTGCAGTGGCCTCACCCACTCCCTTTATTGCAATATCCATTTTCCTGTCTAATGGAGCCAAGAGGTTGAACTTCTTACACTTGAACTGATCTACTGCTTCATTCCTGCGTCAGCTGCCTTGGTGCGAAAAGGAAGGAGGTGTGGCGTATCTGAGTCCTGATCAGAGGGAAGCAAAATACAACCAGAAAAATTGGCACAAAGAAAATGAGAGGGAAAAAAATAAAGAGAAACACTCACATGACTATCTTTATTTACATTACAGTTACTTTAAGGTCAAACTTTTTCAATTAATATAAAATAATTGTCAAAATACTACTTTTAATGTATTCAGGATAAGAAAACTGCTGTCATAAAGCAAGCAGATTTACGTATTCACAAGATCTATGAGACTAATGTGCGAGTTTCCTGACCTACTGTGGTGTTCTTACGGACCAGTTCAGAAACCCTATTAGATTCAGAAAACCCCATTTCTTATGTGTGGTACCAAGACCAGAGAGGAGGCAGTCACCGTTGTGTACCCCATTGTCTGGGGCTGGGAGCAAGCGCAGAGGACATGTCAATAACACAATCAGTTCAGCCCTCCCAGACCAGACCCCAGCACGGCTCCCTGCCCATAACAGGAGATTTCTAATCGGAGTTGAGCTAATCAGAAGCGATATCTCTGCTATCCTTTATCTCCATTAACGGCCACTGGAGACAAGCTTTTTTTTTTAACCCCCTTCAAATTGCTTCCTGTTGTTTTCCTTATTTAACATAGCTACTACTTAACAAGTTTAGGCAAATAAATCTAGTCAAGAGAAAATATTTAACCCAGTCACTACGAAATAAAACCTCTAAGAATACAAGCTAATAAAACTTCTAAGATTTTAGTATAATCTGAGGATATACTGACTATATTCACACATATGTTCATATGCAAAGCGATACCATTTTACACTAAATTTTTCTGCTCATGTATACATATAAAAACATACACATGTAGTAGTACTAGAATTAAGGACCCTCTTGCAAGCTGCTGAACCCAATTTGATCTCCAGCACTGCATATGGTCTACCAAGCACAGAAAGTGTGATCCCTGAGTACAGAATCAGGAGTGAACCATGAGCACCTCTGAGTATGGTTCAATTTATTTTTTTTAACTGAGTTTTATGAATCAGAAAGAGACAGCTGTCTCCACGAGTTTACGATTTATCTACCATCACTCCATCTGCTGAGTCCACCAACTTCCTCCCCTCCCTCACACCTCCCCACCTTCTCAGTCAGGGCTGCTACATATTCAGAATATAGTGGTTGTTTATTTGAAGAAGTAAAGAACATCCCTGAATATTTTCTGCTCTCCATGCTTACTCCACTCTCTCTGCAAAGCGTGTAAGTTGTTTGTCAAATCTAAAAAAGCCTCTTTCCTACATTTCTTTGGAGAGATTGATTAAATTGACAAAAATAGAATCCCAAACTGTCACTGCTCTTTTAGTCATCTTAATTAATTGTAATTACTTTTTTAATATTCAGCTCCTGATTTCCCATAAAGCCGAGGGCATCACATCCCTGGGAGCTGTCATCATGCTTAATGTCAGCACAGGAGAGAGAAAGGTAACTGTCCGCTCTTCCCGCGGTCTCCCTAACTTTCAGCCCTGATTAGTATGTGTGTGGCTGGTAAATAATTGAATTAATTTTATAGTGAGTGACATATTTTGAAATCTGCAAAGCATCTTATTCTAGAAATTCAGCCAACGCTTGGCACTCCCAAGATAGTTCTGTGGATGCCTGCAATAATGAGATGGGGCGATTCTTTGACTTCCCATTAGCATCTAGCAATTTATGAGCTTTTGATATCCATGGGATGATTTTTAAAGGATAGTTTTAATTCCCTAGTGCACCTAGATAACTAGAAAAATAATAGACAATAAATGAGTTGAGAAGGAATTTAACTAAGAATTGAAAGCTCCGCCCAAGCTGAAAGTAATCAAAAATACTTTATAATGGTCCTGATCGGCTTCAATATTCCCTCCGCATTATTAAAAGAGAGAACAGGCCTCAAAATGTTTAATCCATGTAGGCTTCACTCCCAACTGTCCTATGATGCAGGGGTCATTATCCACCACTTTTAGATGAGGAAGTTGATATTTTAAGTAAATTACAGAATTCAGAATTAGCAGCGCTGGAGTTCAATCCAGGCCCAGCTGCATCTAAAGCCACATTTATAGCCCTGCTCCTAACCCAAGGCAGAATATTGATCCTTGAATGACATTTGCAAAACCATATGCCTCCTTTTCTCAAGTTTATATTTAAAAATTATTCAAAGTTAAACTATTTTTATGAATTTTCCTGTCTTTTGTGTTCAATTTCTCACTCCCTACTTACCGAGTAAGCTCTGAAGAGCTACAGTTTTCAATCAAGACCATAAATATTTAACTGAAAAACCTGAAGCTCTAATACAGTGAGTAGAGCACTTACTGGCACACACCAGACTCAGGTTGGATCCCTGGCACCCCATATAGTTCCCAGAGCCCAATCAGGAATGATCCCAAGATACAGAGCCAGAAGTAAGCCCTGCACACCAGACTTATTGTGCCTAGTGATTAGTTTTTAACTAAAAAGTTTGCAACACCAGGTGTGGCTCAAAAATCAAACAAAAAAATTAAACTCATTTTTCAAATATTTAGTTGAACATTTAAAAATAAACATGCTTCAAATATTTTTTCTAATAAGAATCACTATAAATTTATCAAAAAACTATTTTGTTTTTAGCAAAATCTTTACATACAATTTTATCTATATCATCTGTTTCCAATGTTAATACTTGTTATTCCTATAATCAGAGTTTATCAAAGATAAAATTGACCATGCTCCTAGTACACTGCGTGAAAATAATTCTCCATTAAAATATCACTTAATTACCAATCTATTAGAAGTTCTGAATTCTAAGAAAACTGAGACTTGTTTGTCTCAGTCACAATACTAAAATATTGGATAGAATTCACTAAGTGAAGAAAATTAGGGATGAATTCCTTTTGGGGGTGAGGCTAGGGGGGTCTGGGGCACTATCTAATGGTGCTCAGGACTTAATCCTGGCTCTGTGCTCAGGTGGTGTCAGGGGATCCAGTTGTATATAATTGGATCTTTCTGCCTGGGCTTTTTTAATTCTTAAATTTAAAGCATATCAACTCATTGGTACCATTCTCTATATTTAAAGAGATAGACCATTGCATTAGTTATTGTTAGGAATGTAGCTAATCATTAATTAGTTTCTTCTGGGAAACTTCACTTCATTTTCTGTAACAACTTCCGTTCCAGACTAACTTTACAAGGGTATCTGTAAAGTCCACAGTCTGGAAGATGAAGACGTCCCTCCAGGGACACACCAGACTCAGGTTGTGACAGACAGGACAGACAGGTCTTTTCCATGTCCAGGCTTAAAAAATGAGCAGTCCTGAGGTTTGTGATTTCCTAAATATGATTCCCCAGCCAGGACTCTGCCCTACAGTGCAGAAGAGTACCCATTGGAAACTTCAATTTATGAGAGAGAACTGGGAAACCGGAGGAACTGAGACAGTCTGTGAGCCATGAGGAAAGAAGTCTGACACAGTAACTCCCTCCCTCCTGTAGTCTGACACTACAGGAGGGAGGGAGTGGGGCTGGGTGTTGGCAGGTTCTTACCTTAAAGGCAGAGCGGTCTCAGCACTTTGTGCTTTCTCATGACAGTTCTGCGGGATATGCAATTAGAATTTCCAGAGGCTCGCTACTCTGGGTTAAATCTTTGTACCTCTCTCCGAAGCAGACAATTATGGAAAGCCCACAAGAAAATACCACCTTACAAGAGAAATTCTCAGGGTGGTGTGGTCATACCTACAGCTACTGAAATGATGGGGGGTGTAGAGATGCTTCAGACAACCAGCGTCAAGTTCATAGAGCCAGGAGGGTGGAGGATCTGTCCCCCAGAGACAAGGCGTGCTTCTTTGAACCTTATTGATGGCATGTATGCACAGGCAGAGAGTAAACCCCAGGCATCAATCATTCTCTCAGGACAGTTCTGAGAAGGAAACGTCATGTCCTGCTCCTAGTCTCCTCATTCCCCCACCCGACGCAACCACCCTGGCAATGACAGGAGTCTGCCCAGCTCTCTGGGCTCTGAGGAGCCCATATGTACTTATGTACTTCCTTTCCTCACCTTCTCATTAGATGCCCAGAAACGAGCAGTATCCACTCTACAAACCAGGCACTTCTCAGTAATCATTTGCACCTCCACTCCTCACGTGAACATGTAGACACACTAAATTGATTGTATTTTTCTTATTTGGGGCCTCCAAAAATGCTCAGGAGTCTCCCAACAATACTCAAGCAAGCAGAGTCAGAGATTTCAATGTTCAGGTCCAGGGATGTGATACTTTTGGAATTCATCAGAGCTGTAGGCTACCAAGACCCCCAGTCGGTCAGTGTTTGGTAAACACCACAACACTCCCAGCAGCGCCCAGGGGCCTCCAGGGCTGCACCTGCTGATACTCAGGAGGCCACGTGGTGCTGAGGACCAAACAAGACAGGCACAATGTTGCCTAGCCCCACAGTTGCTGAGTTAATATTCTTTCTTCCCAGAGACTCTGAGAAGGGAAGGGCTTGACAACATAAGTCTGGTAATTGAGGAAGTGAACACTTAAAACGTTTGCCCCTTTCCTCTATACCATGTCCTTCACATTTCTTTTTTATTCTTTTTTTTTTTTTTTGCTTTTTGGGTCACACTTGGCAATGCTCAGGGGTTACTCCTGGCTCTACGCTCAGGGAATTACTCCTGGCGGTGCTCAGGGGGACCATATGGGATGCCGGGGATCGAACCCGGCCAGCTGCATACAAGGCAAATGCCCTACCCGCTGGACTATTGCTCCGGCCCCTTCTTCGTATTTCTTGAAACACAGACGCCGAGCAGATGGATCAGCAAACTGCTCTGCATATACTGTCCCCTCGCCCACCAACAGGAAAGTTTCGTGGGCTGGGTAGCACTGTGTCCTCCTGGGCACAGTCTCCCCACACTCCTTCAGGGCAGCTGGTTATGCCTGATGCACAGTGGGCTCTGCCCATCCCATCCAGCCTCCCACCCAACATGCACACTTGTGCAAAACAGACAGGTAGTCCCCAGAACCCACTCTAGTCCTTTCCAGGACTCATCAGCCTCTCTCTGAATGGCCCCATCAGGGGAAAGGGAGGTGGGGTACCACCCTTAGGGAACACTGCAAAGTCCAGACTCAGACACTGAGGATTTTCGAATCCTGGCTCAGTCACTTAACAGACATGTGATTCTGGGCAACTTGTTTACACTCACTGTGCCTAAGGTTCAATACCTGTAGGATGGGGACAATGGAAGTACCATTATGACAGGGTCACTGTGTGAATGGTATGAACTGAATGAATGGCGCCAAAGAGAACCGCACTCCATACACGCCTGTTGCTACTGCTGCAGCTGCTCTCACAGCTTTGAACACAATGATCCCATTAAGGTGGGCAACCCAATTTCTGAGTCTCAGGCCCAGTCCTGAGTGCAGGTGAACCTCCCAAGGAAACCCAAAACAGTGATCCAACCTGGCCCACTCTAATACCAGATGCAAAACTATCAAGAGAATGTGAAAAGCGCCATAAATAATTTTTTTTCTCAAATGCATAAATGATTTGAGAAGATTTTACCTTATGTACTCAGAAAAATATAAGTAAACATAAATGAATAGATTTTAATAATAAATTGTATTATTTAAAACAGAAATATAAACAAATATGAACTGGGCTAGATCATGCTTCCACTTTTGTGTGTATAAATTCATGTGCTTGAATACTGACTTTTCCCCCAAAGATATCCACATACCATTCCCCAGAACATGTCAAGAGGTGATGGTACATGGCTAAAGGGACTTCACAGACACGATTAGTGCTTAGGATGAGGAGATGGGAATTTTTTTTCTATTACTAGAATAAATTCAATCTAATTGCGTGAATCCTGAAAAGTGAGACTTTAAAATTTTATAAAAAATCATCATCATTTTATTTTAGTCAATGTGGTTTAAACAATTGTTAATGTAGGTTTTCATGCATCAAACAAACATTCAAGCACCACACCCTTCGCCAAAGCTCTAGGGACCAGAGCAATAGCAGTCTGAGAAGAACTTGCACTCCCCTATGTCCCTAGCTCTAAGCATGTAAAGAGATGTGTACAGTCTCTAAATGCTGAAACACACACACACACACACACACACACATCACACACACAGAGATTCCCCCAAAGATTCTGCAAAAATGAGTTCATACCACAATCTGAATCCAGGGTGACTTGTACTATATTTCTAAACTGTATAATTTGTGGCAATTTGCTATTACAAGAGAAAACGAATACAGGTTTCATTGGATTATTCTCCTGAGGAAAGATCACAACCTAGTCACTATTTGGTGGAGCTGAGTACAAGAAATTAGCATTTACTCACTCGTTCATTCATTGTTTCACACCACGGATTTAGTGGGCACCAATCAGAGGCCAGGCACTATTCCATGTGCTACAGAACGTGGTAAGAAACAGGAGTCGTGGTTGACTTCTGTTGCCATGAGCTCATAATCAAGAGGTAACACAGAGAGAGTAAATGGGTCAATAAATTATTTCAAAACTATAATAATTGCTGTAAAAACTAAAACAGATTAAGTCATAAAGGGGTTAAAGAATTTTTTCTTGCACACAACCCACCCAGTTTATTTTGGACACTGTATAAGGTACCCAGAGCCTTACCAGGAGTGATCCCTGAGCACAGAACCAGGACTAAGTGCTGAACACTGTAGGGTATGTCCCCCCATCCCTTATCCAAACTAAAAATAAATTAAAAAGATCATCAAATGGAGAGATGGGGGGGCAGAACTATGTGGAAGGAAACTCCGCAGTAAGAGGAGGAAAGAAATGCCATTTGAGCTGAAATCAAAAGGTTCACAGAGCCAACTAGGCAACAGTCTGGTTACAAGTCACCACAGTGCATTGCTGAGATGCCCTTTGCAGGGGAGTGTGAGAGAGGAAACACCCCCTTTGGGAAACTGACAGAGTGTCTGGATGGGAGAGAGAGTACCCGGTGTTGAGCTCTCATCCCATTTCCTGAGCTTGCTCTTCATAAGCACGACTTTTAGGGCTTTGCTTTTAAACATATTTTATGGGAGGTGTAAAAGCAGTACCATCCCAGCATCTCAGATATGGCTCACATGCCCCCGCCCTGTCTAGGGATGCAGCTAGACTCCTGGCGGAGGCTGCGGGCTGTGATAGTGATGGATTGCCCTGTGGCTGGCGCTACATGTATCAGTGACACTGGCTCCAGGACCAAATCCGTGGCTCAGCTTTAGAATCTGACAGAGTGAGCCTGAGCACACCCCTGTGAGCACCCCTGCACACTGACTTAATACACAAAGATTAAGGCATGGGGGCAGGAGGGGATAAGTGCACAAATGTCTCTCTCCTGCCCTCTCCTGTCTTTGATATCCAAACCATGCACACTGCAAACAGACCCCCTCAACTTATCTGCTGCTTAGTGTCCTGCTCGGACATCTATGGTAAAATAGTGAGGATGGCTTTGATGTGGGTTTAAATGGGCTTCTTGCCATTATTTCTCAATACTGTTCTTTATGCAGATCAAGCTAGAATGTCCAAATAATCTATCCCAAACCAAGTTCCCAGACAACCAGAGCAGAGCAGAAGACAGTTGCCGCTCACTCCATTACCAAGACTCCCCCGCCACCATGTAAGAAGCAGAGATACACAAAAGCATCCCAGGTCTAATGATGCCCACTGTGTTAATGCAAGTATAGCTAATTTACTGGATAGACAACATTGAGTAAGAGGTTTTTGTGTTCGTGGGGTGGGGAAACAGTATTAACCCTTGACCGTTTTCATTAAAGACAAATCCAGTGGTGCTGGAGGAAGGGGGAGACACAGTCACGCCAGCTCTGTGCAAGCCTGAGTTTACTGCTTTGGTCCCCTGGGGTTGGAGATCAATGGGGGCCTAAACAGAAAACTCAGTGGTACCTAGGCAGGGGTTGAGCTTAGGACCTCGCACACACTAGGGAGGTGCCCCAGCACCTAAGCTCTCCCCACCCCAACACTTGGTGCGAATACTTCAATGACTCTGTGATGCTCTGGTTTCAGAGTCTGAATTATATCTGGGTCTGATGTTCAGCCCTGGCCTATAAGAACTCTTCCATGGTATAACCTTGAAGAACACACATCTCTGACTAAGCAGCAATCCATTTTGCTTTATCAAATGAGGTCAAAGCAACCTTCACAGAATGAAATCTACATTCAGATTTCTTGACTTCTTCACTCTTAGAGTTACAAAAGATGGTTTTTAAGGCAACTGTCTCAGTCCCAAATCTCACCACGCCACCTGGAATTTATGTCTCCAGGGACTCCACTGCAGGTGGTGAGCGATGGCCCCCACCCAGACAGACTTGGGGCCTGTCCTCCCCAAACAGTCTCCTCTCCATCCTCTAACACATGACTGTAATCTCTGGACATTCATCTCTCTGTCACCTACAAGTGATAGTCAATATGGCTGACAACATTCCCTAGACAAATAATGTCCCCTAGAACCCAGTTTCTTAAACTGAGTCATGTGACTGCGACAGGAAGAACATGACCACAGTGAACTGTCTCTGAAGGTGCAATATCCAAAATAAAATTAGAAATCAACCATGTCATGAATTCCAGGGGTTCATGGCAGTGCTTGCCTGTGTGGCATTTCTTGGACCTTCTTGCTAACGATGAGGTAACGAGGGTCGATGAGGAGACAAAAGTTTCAGAAGCCAAAATGGAGCATAACAAATTTGAAGGTCTGCCAGGGGGAACCACTTCCCCCTCTGGCCTTGTCCTTTCATGAATAGGGACCCCAAAAGAGGTCTGAGATTTCACCAACCAATTCATTGCTGGGCTTGCAAATGTCATGTGCTAAGGAGCAGGGAGTAAATATTTTGGGTTGTAAAGGCTTAAATATTGTACCTTTGCAAAAAATGCTGGAAGAACATAAAGACAATAATCGACTCCCACTGCTTACAAACAGGCCACAGCTAGACTGGTCCCAGGGTGAGAGTGTGTGTGGCTCCGCATTAAGCCACAGCTCTAGGCAAGCACACAGCACACTGGTAGTCAGGACACGACAGGTACCTACACCCAGTCCTTCCTTAGACACCCTCACTGCTCTTCAATGCCCTGCACGCCGCCCATTTCCCCACTCATGGCTCTGTCCCGGCCACACAGCTCTTTCCATCCTGAGTCTTGTGGGCAATCCCAAGCCCCAGAAGGAATCAGCAAGCAGCTGACCTCCAGCCTGGCTGGCTCCAGTTCTTCCAACTGGGGCTCTTGAGCTCTACAGAAACATTCTTTGCAGTTCGAAGGTGGCAGAGGCTTACTCATAGCCCCTGAGGCCTGATGGGCCCTGCTGAACACCAACAGTGCAGGCTTGGGTAATGTCATGTTCATATGTGTGATATAGTCCCACACAGTAGAAATGAACCTCTGGCCCCAGATTTCTATACATTTATTAGAGGGAAGGCAGAAAAAGGTAAATATACCATGGAGGAATTTCCCTGAAGGTGATTTGTATCCCCAAATTATATGATCTTCCCCTGGTATATATTAAATGCATCAAAAATGTCACATAACTCAAAAGTGAATGCCAGGTTCCCTCAGCCGTCGCTTTTGAGGCAGGAAGAGCAGATTTCCTTTTGATACTTTCTTTTCTTGAAAGGAAACCTCACTTGGATTTTATTGGATGCTTGTACATTAAGTCAAAGTCTTCACAAACTTACAGGGTGTCTGATTGCAAATGTGTAAATAATGACTCTCTCAAGACAAAAATCAGTTAGAAAAAGCCTCACCCCTATAACCCCAAGCTGGTATCTCCACACAGTTTGGCTAGTGGAAACTGCCTGAGTTGAGCACTATGGGAAAATAAGGCACCTCTGAAGGTGCGGAACAGCCCAGGGCTGTGTCTGGGTGGGCAGGATCTGACAGCATCCTATATTGAGCCACACAATCTCAGGAGTCCATGCAGTCAGAGGCCCATGCAAGTTTTTTGTTTGTTTGTTTGTTCTGTTTTTTGTTTTTGGGGTCACACCCAGAAATGCTCAGGGGTTACTCCTGGTTCTTCACTCAGGAATTATTCCTGGCAGTGCTCAGGAAACCATATGGGATGCTGAGGATCGAACCCAGGTCAGCTGTGTGCAAGATAGTGCCCTCCTCACTGTACTATAGTTGGTTTTTTTGAGTCAATGTCAATGGCCACATGAATTTAATCACGATCCATTTTGTGCACCTACTAGTACTATGTTGACTCAAAAACACACCTTGGCCAGGAATTAGTGGCTAAAACCACTGGATGCACATGTGAAGTGATGCGGTTGATCCCAGGGCTTTCTGCAGGCTCTGAACAAGGTCCCAGGCTGTTCTGTTCCTGAGACTCTGGGATGCTGCAATGGAGCACATGGTGTCTTGTAGCCAGGTGGTTCAGAAGAGATGGCAGTGGGCAAGTGTGTGAGCACCACAGTGACCCTCCCTCAGAAGCATCATGAGCAGAATGAGCACGGCTAAATGAATGGGGCACCCCATAAGCAAGTGTGTAAGAACCACAACTAAAGCACGAGAAGAGACATGAGACCCTTCCCAGTATGCACCATGGCAGAGCATGCAAACACTGCACACAGGCGTGGATGATCTCCAGTGATACCACAATGATCGCAGAAGGGAAGAGGGGGTGAAATTCTGGGGAATTCTATTTATAGCAATGAGGCAGTGCCACAAAAGCTTGACTAATGTAGAGCTTTATTTCATAATCACAGGGTCGGTGGCATTGGGACACGAGAGCTAACTCCAGAGGTCTGAAGTGTCAAAAAGTGAGGAATAATGCTGAGATTTTGCAGCTCAATGTGAGGACTGTTGTTTGTTTGTTTGTTTGTTTGTTTGTTTTGGTTTTTTTATTGAATCACCATGAGATGGCCCATTACAAAGCTTCTCATGATTTGGTTTCAGTCATACAGTGTTTCAACACTCATCCATCCACCAGTGCACATTTAAGAAACCATATTAGGAACAGAAAAATAGTGCAGTGGGCTAGAGGGCAGACCTTCCATACACAAAGCCCCTAGTTTGATCCCCAGCACTGCTGTGTGGGGGCCCTGATGAACCCCCAGAATGTAGGTCTGAGCAGTGCCTCATCACTGGACCAAAGTATCAACCTGCCAGGCCCATACTGTTTGGCCAAGTTATGGCAAAAGTGACCATCCTGTAACCAAGCACTGCTGGGGATATACCCCTTCCTACTCCTTACCCCCAAAAATAACTTATTCTAAAGCATGTCAAAACAGGTTCAGGGATGTAGCTCGAGTGGTAGAGCACATGCTTCAAGTGGTGAGGTCTTGGGGTTCTATCCCAAGTACTGCCAGCACTCGGAGGGTGTCTAGCATGCCCAGTGTGCTGAAATAAAAGTGGGCTAGTGGGAGGGATCTGGAGAGCGCTCAGTGGCTAAAGCCTCTGCCTTGCAAGCATGAGGCTGCTAAGCTGTTTCCAAGAACTGCAGTAGAGCTGCTCTATGACCCCAGACCCCAGAGAGGGATCACTCCTGGTAGGTTAGTGGGAACCATACATGGTATAAGTTCTGGCAACACTGCAGTCAGGTCTGTGCAAGGTAATGGGATGCCAACACTCACCAGCATGTATGTGAGCACCTGATTTAAAGGAGCAGGCAAGTGTGGAGACCCTCAGCCTGATGTGCGCACCATACCAATGCTGGTGTGCAGCCCGTTGGTCATCAACAGAGGGAAGGGAAAATACATTACAAACAAACAATGAAAGGTGCTTAAGCACAGAGTAGACATTGAAAAGCAATGTCTAGCCCTGCAGAGACAGTTGAAGGTGCATAGGTATACGCAATTATGCAATTTGGAGCAGGAGAGATATTTAAGGCACATGCCTTGCATGCCATTAACCCAGGATCCATCTCTGGTACCACATGTGGTCTCCGGATCCCTTCCAGGAGTGATCCCTGAGTGCAGAGTCAGGATTAATACCTAGGAACTACTGGCTATGGCTCAAAAATCTAAAATAAAAATAATAAAACTGGGCTAGCAGATAGAACACTTGCCTTGCACACAGCCAACCCAAGTTTGATCCTCCACACCAAATATGGTTACCCATACCCTTGCAGGAGTGGAGCACTAAGAGTAGGAAGCCATGAGCACTGCCAGAAGTGGCCCAAAAAATAAGTTAAAAAATAAATTAAGTCTTTGTTTAGTCACTAGAAGGAAGACTGGGAGTTGGTTTGGACTGACACAAGAGGCAAGCAGCTGACACCCAGGAGGTGAGTGATGAGTCTGGATTCTCCAAAAGAGAAGGAACAAGACCTGGAGGTGACCCTGAGATGTGCTGGGACAATGTGCGCTGCCTGGGAGAGCCCAACATTGGACTAGGAGAGAAAAGGTCATGGTGAAGTCTAGGTGGAGTCCTCAACTTGAGGGAGGCCAGGTTTCGTTGCCAAGACAACCAGTATCAAGGCAGCCAGTGAGGCTACAATTTCTCTTGTGTTCTCCTGTGCTTGGAAATATAACATGGAGCTGTCCTCACCCCTGAATGCACAACACGCTCCTCTGCAAAGGGAGGTGTGCTCTCACTGAAATGACTCACTCCCAGTTGTACCACAAAGCAGCAGGCGGCAATCATGCCTCAGAAACACATTTTCCAGTGCTGTTAACAGACACAAACATCTGCGTGCAACATCTAATCCTCACCGCTCATAGGAGAAAGATAAATAAAAGCATCCTGACCTTTAACATGATGCAAAATTTCCTTAACACAGAGAACATTCTGGAGGAAGTCAAGAATCTTCCTTTGTAATAAGAGTGTACAACACTTTCCTCTGGAATTGAAGATAGCACATGTAAATTTGAAAATGTATATTTCTTGAAGTATTAATTTTTAAAGCGGCCAAAATTGCTAACAACCAAGGAAAGTACCGATTTATAAATTAAGTTCTCGACACATAGTATACATTGTGAATTTGCATGCATATTAAATGCAAATAACCAGAAAAGCATAACATTAAGACTTCAAATTTATATGTGCAAAACGCAGTAAATTGTAACATTAAAATCATTCCTGGGAAATATTAACTCCCCACATCCCAAGTGATCGTCACACACTCAACTGAGCAGTAACCACTCAGAGCTTGAGATGTTCACAATTTGCTGCAACCAGGCCCACACCACATGCCAGGTAGAGCTGGAAGGCCCATTTGGCATCATGTAGGACAGTAGGAAGGTCCTGAAGCTGCCAGCTTTCCCAGCACATTTTTTACTTAATAATTTGACAGGGTGGGAAAAAGGTTTCAGTAAAACTGCCACCATTTAATCACTGGGAGAACCTTTCACTGTAAAGATGTCAGCTGCAAGAAATGGTCCAAGAATCAGCTGTCTCTGCTCTTTATGGTAAATATAAGGGATATGAAATGGTAAAAACTATAATTGGCAACTTGGTAGATTATGACACCCAATTACTTACTCTACCCAAAGTAGACTAAAGAGATGGCGTAAACAGAATCAATATATTAACTCTAGCTCAAGGCTATCATGCAGGATAATCTGGGTCTGTTCTTTCCCCTTTAATTTTCATCATAAATGTTCAAGATGAGAGCCTTCTACAGAGTATATACCACCTACATGGCAGAGCCTGGAAAGCTACCGGTGTTTTGTTTATTTGTTATGCCAAAAACTAGTAACAATTTGCACCTCAATTCCATAACTGAAGAATCATTTGAGCCTCTTCCTGTCCCTGGAGCAAGCAGATGCCCTTGGGTTATACTTGCTTGTGACAGGACATATGGAAATGTTACTGGTGCCCACTCGAGCAAATCGATGAACACTGGGAAGACAGTGATACAGTGATACAGTGAATCTGAATGGGTGGGCCTTGGTCTATCAACTGTATATCTTATGAGCAAACACGGAGTTTCTAGGAAAAGAAGGAATTATATCTAAAAACTAATTAGATATCCTGTCTAACTGTTTAGCTTGTCAACCTCCCTTACACATTTCAGGCTCAAGCCTGGATACTTTCTTAGTATCGTGCTTGCTAGCACACTGTATAAGTTTTAGAGCTGCCAGCAACCAACCACAATTTCCTTATGCATGCATGACACGCATATTCATGTGTACACACATACACACACACACACACACATACACATGCACGAGCTTATACTGTTTCTCTACACCCTTGCCTGACAGATTCAAAGAGATTTCTGTTTCAGAGATAATAACGTATACATAATTATAATACACCCCAGAGGATTGGCAAGGACTGATCAACTTTGGTTATAATGCAAATTTAATGCACTCTCGGTTTAAGTAAAACTGACACCGTGACTCCCAAGATCTTACAGAGAATTTCCTTATGAACACTTACTTAGAGCATTTTCATGGCCAAAGAAGTTTTAACGTCATTTGGCTAAGAAGTGGGACTCATGAAAATCCTTCTAGTGGTTGACCATCTGCTCAGCCTGGCCTGTTTTGTGCCTGGCCTTGTTATATTTATATTGTGGATTCTCCAAGGGCACTAAGTATTATGGAAAGTACTGTTCCTTCCCTTATAGTCTAAAGCACCTATTAATACTAATGAAGCAAATATGCATTTCAAGTTCATATTAAACAATTTCGTGGATTTAATACCATCCTGCCCCTTTTCTCTCCTTTGCTCCTGTACACCATGCCTGCGTCTCACTCTGCGATTCCCCTGTGTGACATGGAATGCTTATCTATATGCCAGGCTCCAATTACTGAGCTTATCAAGATTACTCATGGGCTTGTGCTTCCTTTTGCCCCCAGAGACTAACCTCTCACCTTCCTATATTTTCTTCTGTCCCTCAGTCCTGGCAGAGGATGGTATGAAGGAAGACCATGGCACATCCAAATGAGAACCGATAAACTTAACTCATTTCTTCTGTGAACTGTTGCCTTTCCTTATAGCGCCACTTTTATGTTTGAACTCAAACTGGCCTACTCCAAAATACAACCAGTCACAGCTGCATAACCACCTGAATGCCCCATCTTTGAAAAAAATTTTTTGGACTGGTGGGCATGGAAGTTGTACTCAACGGCAGTAATTAGCATAAATTTAAAGTTATCATAACTCCTTGTTATCTGTATTCTCTATCCATCTTTGTATCCAGTCCAATACTTTTCCCTCTTTCTCTCAAGGCTGTAACCTCACCTCTTCCACCTCCTCCTTAGAGTGACTTTATAGCTCACAGCTAGAATCATTCTGCCCAAATGTCATTTGATCACTGGCTGCCAAGTGCTTCAAAGTTTCTTAAGCAATTAAGTTTCAGTCCCAAATCTCTCAAAGTCCTTCCCTTGTTTCTGCCACTCCTACTTCCCACCTGTAATCCCATTCCCCCCCACCTACACCCCTCTGCTATACCCTCTCTGATCACTATTCAGAGGAGCAAATCTTGTCTCTCTTTCTCCTTCACCTAATATGCTCCTGCTTTTTCTGAAAAACAGATAGTTCTTTTTTTTTTTTGTTGATCTTTTTTTTAAGTATTTTATTATACCACCGTGAGATATACAAATAAAAAGATATACAATTAAAAGTTCATGTTTGGGTTTTGGTCATACAGTGTTCCAGCACCCGTCCCTCCACCAGTGCCCATCTCCCACCATCAACATCCCCGGTTCCCTCCCCCTTCCCCCAGCCCACCTCCATGGCAGGTTCTTTATTTCTTTCCCTTTCTCTTTCTCTTTTCCTTCCCCTCCAGACTATGGATTACAGAACATACATTAAAAGGTTGTCATGTGTATCCCCCTGCCTCTATTTAATGCTCAGTTCCAGGTTGGCACTAGTACCCTCGACAATTATTAGCACCCTGTTCCATTTTCTGTCTTACCTAACCTCTGACTCCCACAAGTTTGGGATAATTTCCACCTTTGACAAGACCTCCTGATATATGTTTCACTTGACCTTGGATATTGGTATCATAATATGTACATATATATTTATGCCATGCAAATAAATGCAGTCATTCTGTATCTGTCTCTCTCCTTCTGGCTAATTTCACTCAACATAATCTTCTCCATGTCCATCCATTTATAGGCAAATTTTATAACTTCATTTTTCCTAACAGCTGCATAGTATTCCATTGTGTAGATGTACCAGAGCTTCTTTATCCAGTCATCAATTTTCGGGCACTCTGGTTGCTTCCAGATTCTGGCTATTGTGAATAATGCTGCTATGAACATAAAAGTAGGGATGGTGTTTCCGCTGCGTATTTTTGGTTTCCCAGAGTAGATAAAACAGATAGTTCTAACATTATAATTATAAAATGACCTATGCTCATTGAACACTGGAAAAAGTCAAGAGCTGATGGATCTTCTTGATCCTACTCCTCAAACATAACTACCTCACTCCAGGGGTTTTGTGTCTCCTGCCGTTTCTGATTCAGACATAATATTCAGACTCATTTCCAGTTCATATCCAGGAAATCCCAGGACATAAAAAAACAGTAACCACTTGAGTAATCAATACCCTTACCTTCACTTGGAAAGCTATTTTTGCCATTATTATTACCATTCAGGTAATAAAGTTCCAAATAAGAAGCACTGAGAAATTTAGCCTTTCATTTTGGCAACTTTTCTTAAACATATAAACTTTGCCAAATAAGTATTATTAGGCAAGCTTAACAGAATAATTTCCAATTATGATTTATGCATGTTATATAACTATGTACATATTTTTGGAAAATTGTTTTTTAAATATTTAATAGCCATTAAATGGATGAAATAATAACCTGCTCCTTATAGAACAGTGAGAAATCATTTCTAACACTTTTAGCAAGTATTTGGAATTGTAATCAGAAATGCAAGCAGAAAGAATACCAATGTTTTTCAATCATCACTGATATAAATGTAATTTTTTTTAAATTAAGACTCCAAAGTTCGCCTGCATTAATCTAATGCTATAAAAGCTGGGACTATTTCCTAAGACTGTGAGTGGCATAACATCATCAAGACATGTGACAAATTTTATCCAAATTGTTCAGTGCATACCATGCATTTTTCTAAGCCTCTCACAAAAAGTATTTGAAGAACAAAAGGAAAAATGAAGCAGAGAGACATAGGGTAAAAGTATAAGACCCTTGAGGGAGTTTTAAGGGCATATTAGAAGTCTGAAAAATGAGAACAAATCCACAGGGCCATTAGCTGAGAAGCAAATTAAAGCACCATTGTTTCCAATTTCAGCCTTGAATATGGAGGGAGCCTAACGGAACACACTCTTCATCCCCTTCATTGCAAAGTGTTCTCTGCTTTGCATGCCCAAGTGTATTTCCTCCTTGCCAGATAATTTAGGAAAAGAGTGACTATCCATTTGCTAGGTCTTCTCTTGAAGCATATTATTAACTTCCCTAGGAACATATAAAAGGGACATCATGGGAGGGTAGGGGGAATCAGTTGAAGATTCAAAGCACTAGCTATATTCTCATCATTTCAATGTCTCGATTTCTCTTGCACTAAAAAATGAAGTTCGTTTCCTTTAAAGGTATCATTTTCTTTATCTTAATTATCCAGACAAAGTGATGATATGGAGCATGTAAATAATCCTTAATAGGCTCTGAATGTAAGAAGCAGGCTATAGTCCATAAATTGTATATATTTTGTAGTTTCAACTCAAACAAAGCTGATGTCATAACTTTTCAAGGTAAATGATCTGAAAGATCTTCTCTGACCACATGTTTCATAGTTTTCAAATATTAAACTGTTAAATACCAATTGCTTCGTAACACAGTTTCAACCCTTAAGCAGTACTTGCCCAGAGGGCAATGGCCTTCAATATGTCAGTGAAGTATTCTGGACTGGCATGCTGCTCTACAGCTGTTTCCCGGTCTGCTGTAAGATCAGCTACAGAAGATTGGTGGATCCCAAGAATTGTGACCTCTGCACAATCGACATGGAGGTGTCAGCTTCCCTGAATCAGAAGACCCTCACACCAGTTTGTAAAAGTGAGAATTCTTTCAAGTAGTATGTGCATGTTATTGCTTTTCATTATTCAAGTTCAGATATTATCACATGGCCTCCCAATGAGGAAGATGAAGATGAGCACGTGACTCCATCATGTATATGCCCCATGTTCCCATCCACCCAGAATTCCCCTAGCTATTTTGACATCCTTTCAGCTATTCGACATGCTACACAGCTGGGTCATGTCATATTCAACATTCCATTTCTTTTTCACATGACATTTTCCCTTCCCTGAAGATAATCACTGCTACATTTCATTTGAGCTCATTTCTTAATATCTGTTATCAAACCAACCTCCAAGACTCATCCAGGACAAATACTCTCATTTGTTCATTTTATTCTTTAAAAAAGGATTCCCTCAACCTTTTTTCTTGGTATGGGGTGCTAATTTTTAGGCCACACTCGGCAGTGCTAGTGTTTATTCCTGGCTCTGTGCTCAGGGGTCACTCCTGGCAGTGTTCAAGGAAGCATAAACCAGACAGACTTGTGCAAGGCAAGTGCCTGAACCTCTGTGCTACCCTCAAGTCCTCAGCGGTGGGGTCAGAGGAGCACAAGAACTGCTGCTCTGTGCAGTTCTAGTCCCAGGATACTGGGCCATTCTCCTTTAAGAAAGCACATAATAGCATTGCAAACTCTCAGAATACCTATTCGGATACTTTCATTCTGAAAACTACTAATTATGGGTGGAGAAATTTTTCTGAATTATACCTTTGATTGTTTTCTGATGCCTACTTTCTAAATCCTCTCAATGTAACTAAATCCTCTAAACGTAACTACTTTTGGACACTGTCTTCATAATTGATGCCATAAATTTCTCTTTTATAAATAATTTTCTATTATTCCTCTTCTTACTGCACATTCTGGAAAATTTCTGTAGCTTCATTTCCTTTTTCATACAATCTATATTTGCATGACTATAATATCACACTTTATCTCTTTAAAGACACTAGAATTTTTTTAAGATTTCTTCCTCTTGAGTTCAGGGAGCTAGTTCAGGGTAAGGATTTCATGCCTTCTATGTACAGGAAACTTGAGTTGGATCCATGGAAATGCATGGAATGCTCCCTCAAAACCTGCTTCCCAAAATGTTCATTTGAGAAGCTAGCACTGAAATACGCAGGAGCCTGGTTGATTGACTGTTACCAGGAGTGATCTGATAACAGCTGAGAGCTGCCGCATCACAAATTATAATACACTCAAATATATATAATATTTATATAATTCATATAAATATATGTAGAAAATAAAGATATTTCATCTTTAAAAGTCTCTGTGTCTTACAACTTCCTCTTTTTCATTTTGCACTTTTCTGTTTCTGTCTCTGATAAACACTTCCCTTAAACATCAGAAAAGTCAAAAGGGAAACGGGCTATTTATCTGAAAGTTGTTTAAAAAATTGTTCTGGTTAGGCTACTTCTCTGCGAGAGCTAATGTCAGAACTCTAAGAAAGTCCTTTAAAGTCTCTTTGAAGTAAGGAATTTTCCCATGGAGTCAGATTAGCAAAGCAGTTCCGGGTGGTTCTCAGGATTTAATCAATGAACATAATCAGGTCAATGCAATCTCAGATTTCAAAACTAATCATCAATGTCACTACTAACTTTTCCTAATACCTTGCAATGCAGAAGCCTTCTACTTTTTACCCTCTCTGCAGAAAAATAAAAGTCATCTCCATTACTTTTGAAATGGAATGGCAATCATCTAAAATTTGGAAACAGAACTTAACTTTCAACCAGTATTCCCTTTTTTTTTTTTTTTTTGCCTTTTGGGTCACACCCAGCAATGCTCAGGGGTTTCTCCTGACTCTGCACTCAGGCATTACTCCTGGCGGTGATCGGGGACCATATGGGATGCCAGAGATCGAACCCAGGCCGGCATGGGCTGGCCACTTGCAAGGCAAACTCCCTACCCGCTGGGCCACCGCTCCGGCCCCAGTATTCCTAATTTTAACTCTACCATAAATTGCCCAAGAGGATCATTTGAAAGCGTACATGGAAATGTCAGGGCACTTCCATTCTCTCTGTCAGATGAAAAGTCCATATTCTTAGACCTGATCATAAGTTGTCATTCACGCATCTGTATCTCAGATTCTAAAACACTGCAATGGTTGTTTCATTTCATGAGTCATACATGTGTATCTTTAACTACAATATGCCTTAAGTTTCATCTGTTAGAAGGGCTAAGAATTAAAAAATATATATTTATGAAGATTCTCCTTACTGCACATTCTGGATAATTTCTATAACCAGTGTTTTCAGGGTTGTGGTGAGAAAATAACCCTCATCTACAGTTGTTGTGGATAAGAATTATTTTAAGCACACTTAGGCTGCTGGCATAAGACAATAAAGTGTTTCATTGATAATATAGCTTGCTTTAAATCTTTTTTCTCTTCTCTTTTTAATCACTGTGAATCATGAATATATTGAAATATTTTTTGTAAAATACAAAGTATAGCTCACAACAAACCTGTGCAATGAGATTGAGTTTCACAGTGTTTTGCATTTCTCTTCAGTGATGTTCAGGTTTAAAGTTGTACTCACAAGATCAAGAACATAAATATTATTGAAACTTCAAGTAAAAGAACTGTCAAGGTTGTGTACCTAACACGCTCTCATTTCTAACACAGTTTCTCTCACTGTTTCATTATATGACTTTTGATAATTAAGTTCTAAGAAATGTAATTATTGCCTTAGGCAGAAGTGACCCTAATTGGATATTTATTCATTCATTCATTCATTCATTCATTCATTCATTGCTTTTTGGGTCACATCCAGCAATCCTCAGGGGTTACTCCTGGCTCTGCAGTCAGGAATTACTCCTGGCAGTTCTCAGGGGACCACATAGGTCGGCTGCGTGCAAAGCAAACACCCTACCCACTGGACTATCACTCTGGCCCCTAACTGAATAAAGATATGATACAATATATTTTGTTGTTTTTTGAATTTTTTATTTTTACAATTACAAAGATATACAATTACAAAGTTCATATTTGGGTTTTGGTCATACAGTGTTCCAGCACCCATCCCTCCACCAGTGCCCATCTCCCACCACCAACGTCCCGGTTCCCTCCCCCCCCCCAGCCCTCCTCCATGGCAGGTTCTTTATTTCTTTCCATTTCTCTCTCTTTTCTCTTTTCCTTCCCTTCCAGACTATGGATTGCAGAACATACATTAAAGGGTTGTCATGTGTGATACAATATATTTTGAGGAAACTATTTTGTGGGCTTCAAAAAAGAGAGTAGGGCATTACACAATGAAGAGATGAACTGTTCCTCCCTGGGGCTGTGGGTAGGATCTAGGGGGACTTAAACATGGCTGAAAAGTGGGGAAGTCTGAGAACAGATGGCTTTCAAAGCCAGAGTGTAGGGAATGGAATTTCAATCAGGGGCCTGTACGTTTGAAAAAAGACAATGAAGTTTACATCATCAAACTTATGCTTCAAGTATTATAACCTGCCAGGGCAAGAAATTCAAGTCACAGAAAACAGTTTTAGACCTTCAATAATTCAAAGATCCAAGTGCATGGAAAGTTGCTCTGAATTCCTGGCAACAGAGATGGGAGCGGCTCACTTAGAGATCAATGACAGTGAGTAATTCACAATTACACTACTGTAGATACAGTCAATTAAGTCAAAGGAGCTGGATTGAATTAGCACTTGCAAAAGGACTTACCCTAAAGTATCCTTTAAACTAAATGATGTTATTGTTTGGAGACTCTGAAACATTTACTGAGTATCTACTATGTGCAAGATCTCACATCTTTTCTTACCATGTATCTCATTATCTTATAAGCCAAAAGTAAAATTTTCTATTTAATTGATTTTATAAACTGACTGATGTTCTTATGCAACAAAAGCATATGGATTTTTCTATGTAGACAGCAATACTAATTCCGCCATAGTGTTCTTCTCTTTCTGTGCACACAGTCCAATCGACTTTAGGCCCAACTCAATACAAAGAGCAGAAGGAAAACATTAAGAGAACAAGGTCTATTAGGCCCAATATTGCCTCGATTACTTTAATTCCATTATTCCTGTTCATATTACTACTTCAATCAATATCTCCTCTCAGATATTCATGTTTACCCTTTTCTAAATTGCAAGTAATAGGATTATGGTCTTTTGAGCTCAGTGACAACAGACTTTCATAAATATATTTCTGAATTTGTGATTGTCTCCAGATCTGCAACCAAGAAATAATAAATTGAATCAACTTTTCCAGAAACCATCTCATATAATAATGCAGAACATTTTAATGCAATACCAGTGCTTTTACCTGCTACATCATTTGTCATTCACTGTCACTGCCTCTCCACATAGGACGCTTTGACTTTCTAAGCTGCTTCTTCCCATTTCTAAGCCTTAGGCTAATTTAATGATTTTCAGAATAGACCTCTTTTCTGCCATACCTCTGGCATTTTGTTTTATGCAATCCTTCTCCCTTTGCTGACAATTTTTCTGCTTAACAAAAGTTTCATCTGGACATTACAATTACCACTGCCTCTTCTATATGACAAATAATCAATCCCTCCGTTCCACCTCTTACCACCCTTACAAATTACAGGCAGTTCATGCCCCTCCATTAAAAATTTCTTTTAATGAAATTTTTTCATCAGATAAACACTGTCTTTTAACACAGTGTCCACCCTGTATCATCAGAATCTACATGTTGGGTGCCCTTCCTTCCCTCAGGTGCTGATCCCACAGGACCTGCCCCAAAGGAGCATGTGAGAACTGAGACATGAAGAGACCGCTGAGTCGCCCCTAATTTCAGAAGGGGTAATGCTATTTATGAGCATAGAAACTTAAGCCTTGAAGGATGGGTGAAAGTTTGGGGAGATTCAGAAAATGCAATCTTGGAAGCGAAATGAACAAACTTTGCAACAAAGAGCAAGTTCTCTAACTGGAAACCATTAGCTACAGAGTAAATGAAAGAACAGGCACAGCCAGGAAGACCTGGAGACTCCAGTTCAGAAAGACAAAGGAGATATCCCTGTCTGCAGTCAGCCTCCTTGCAGTGAACAGAACAAAAGAGGGAGACTGAAATTTGTACACATGACACAGAAAAGTCTTGGGAACGTCAAGGACCTTTACGACTGAGGTCCTGGGGTTGGAGGGATTGTTCAGCTGGTAGGACACTTGCCTTGCACAAAACCAATCTGGTCTGATGCCTGGAGCCTCAGATGGTCCCCAGAATGCACCAGGAAGGATTCCTGAACACAGAGCCCTACATTTTTCTCCACTCCATGCTGCAGTTCCCAGCCATTGGTTTTGTCACACAGGATCTGTGAAGCTCCCTCCTAATTTCCGCCTTATCTGGAGTTCTTCAATCACACTCTCCACTTGGTAATAGTGTTCTACTTCTTCAAATTGCCATTCAAATGCATCTTTGCTCTAAAGCACTATCTGACTCCTCCAAGTGGAACTTTTTGCCTTTGTTCCTATGTGAATGAATGAATAAACAAATAAAAAATGAAAAGAGAATGGTCATGTAAGCAAACAAAAGGAAAAGACTTAGAAACAAATGGAAGAAGGGAGGGGAGATAACACAGGAGTCAGGGTGCCTAGCTAGCTTTGATCACAGCACCCACCATCCCCTGAACATTACTACATGCAACACTGGAGGCCCTTGAGCACTGCCAGGGTGGAACATATTCTCCTGCCTCCAGAGTCCAAGAAGCATTGCACACCCATACTCTTGTACTGAACTATAGCCAGCTGGCAAAAACTGCCGAAGGGGACCAAGCCTTCTGAGCATCACTTAGGACCTCCTCCCCCCAGCCCACAAATACACCACCTTGTAAAGTAAATTTATAAAAGAGCTTAATAATAATTTAATGTACAATAAAGGCAGCAAAAGAGGAAGAAGAAAGCCACACTTCTGAGTTCTCTATCAATGCTCTACATTACTTTTACATTACCAACCAAAAAAGCACGTAATATAAATTCATGGATTTAAAAGAAACAAGAAACTATAAGGAGATAGGTGAGGCATATAAGAGAACAAAAAGTAAGATCTAAAATTTAACTATTACTTCAGCATAACTATGAGAAACAAAGTTCAAAGTTCTTCTATCAGTTCTGAGTTAACTGATGTAAGATTGATTCAAAATATAATTCCTTTAAAGCAAAACTTCCTGGGACTGGACCCACAGTACAGTGGGTAGGGCGTTTGCCCTGCACGCTGCAGACCCAGGTTCAATCCCCAGAATCCCATATGGTCCCCTGAGCACCGCCAGGAGTAATTCTGAATGCAGAGCCAGGAGTAACCCTTAAGCATTGCCAGGTGTGACCCAAAAAGCATATATAAATAAATAAAATTTTTAAAAAACTTCCCATACGTTGTGAATACCCTATAATATCAAGGTTAAAAAAAATCCATATACTAATTAAAAGGATTAAAAGGATATAAGGTCAGAAATAATCCACATACTAATTAAAAGGATAGTATCACAGGTAAGGTTTAAAGACCAGCATCCCATTTAGTTCCAAGTCCTCATCAGAAGCAATCCCTGAGCCCAGGTGTGGCTCAAAAACAAATAAAACAGAGTAGATTCCCAGGAGTGGTATGGCTGGGTCAAATGGGAGTTCAATTTCTAGTCTTTGGAGGAAAGTCCATATTTTTTTCCAGAAAGGCGGAAACACCATCCCTACTTTTATGTTCATAGCAGCATTATTCACAATAGCCAGAATCTGGAAGCAACCAGAGTGCCCGAAAATCGATGACTGGATAAAGAAGCTCTGGTACATCTACACAATGGAATACTATGCAGCTGTTAGGAAAAATGAAGTTATAAAATTTGCCTATAAATGGATGGACATGGAGAAGATTATGTTGAGTGA
This sequence comes from Cryptotis parvus, assembly GCA_021461705.1. Taxonomy (NCBI): domain Eukaryota; kingdom Metazoa; phylum Chordata; class Mammalia; order Eulipotyphla; family Soricidae; genus Cryptotis; species Cryptotis parvus. The sequence goes on along the minus strand of JAJIBD010024539.1, from coordinate 185,890 downwards.
AATTAGCCAGAAGGAGAGAGAGAGCAGATACAGAATGACCGCATTTATTTGCATGGCATAAATATATATGTACATATTATGATACCAATATCCAAGGTCAAGTGAAACATATATCAGGAGGTCTTGTCAAAGGTGGAAATTATCACAAACGTGTGGGAGTCAGAGGTTAGGTAAGACAGAAAATGGAACAGTGTGCTAATAATTGTCGAGGGTACTAATGCCAACCTAGAACTGAGCATTAAATAGAGGCAAAAGGATACACATGACAACCTTTTAATGTATGTTCTGTAATCCATAGTCTGGAAGGGAAGGAAAAGAGAAAGAGAGAGAAAGGGAAAGAAATAAAGAATCTGTCATGGAGGTGGGCTGGGGAAAGGAAGAGGGAACTGGGGACGTTGGTGGTGGGAGATGGGCACTGGTGGAGGGACGGGTGCTGGAACACTGTATGACCAAAACCCAAATATGAACTTTTAATTGTATATCTTTTTTATTTGTATATCTCACGGTGGTATAATAAAATACTTAAAAAAATTCAAAAAAGACATATTAAAATACCATTTTCTGGTTTGAAAAAAATGAAACCTCAACAAAGAATAAGTTATTTATCAATTCTATGATGTTTTATATCTGTTTTGGGAAATTTAAGATTAGGGAAGTTGAATAATGCAAAATGGAAGCAAAGCAAAAGCTACAAATTACTATATAAATTTTAGTTTCCACAGTCTTGAGGATTTGTAGCTTATTTTCTGTTTAATAGTAGAGAAGAATTAGATACACATAGAATAAGCTAGTTATTAAAACAAGATGCATTAGAATGCTATAACTGTAGCAGTACACAGTTGAAAGTCCTTAGCAAGATATTAAGAACAGTTGCATGAGCCTAACTGCTCGGTGCTAGCTGCAGCTGTCAAAGGGCTCAGCCTTCCACCACTCTGACTTCATCACCATGTATCGAAAACAAATTAACTATTTCAATTTTAATGAAACCCTGCAGACATTCTCATAAAGCTGAGGGGGAAACTCACAAGAGGACTTGCCAAAGGCCTCTGACCGAAGGCGTGAGTTCCCACATGGGCCAGAACAGGAAAGCATTAAATGAAGGCTCCAGGATGAAGCTGCACATTTCTTCCTGCTTCTGATGGGGACGTGGCTGCAAGTGTCACACTCTCCATAAGGATTTGTCATTTGATTTATCAATTTTCTTAGGACTAAAGTCAGTGTGAAAAATGTTAAAACTGAATTTCTATTTTCATTTTCAACTACTGCCTGTCATCATCTTATAAATCCCGAGCTGTCTGGGCACTGCTGTTACTTGGCCACGGCAGAGTGAGCCGCCCCACCTCTACTACAGAGGCCACAGCGTGATGAGATACCCATGATGTATCGAGCCCATCTTCTGTGGAGAAACAGGGAGACGAGGAACCGAGTCCACACGGGAGTCTCTCTCTAGAACATGTCCCAACACTATCCAGCCTTAACCTGGGGGTTGAAATAAATGGTCTAAAGACTTCATTTAGGGGCAGAAATGATCCATCATTTATCTATGATTTTCTCAGCCAATACAGCTAAATATAACTCTAGAAGTAGCCAAAAAACAATCCCTGTAAAAAAAATATCACTTGTATCAGTTCACTTGTCTTCCTGTTGTTCGTCAATGTGCTTGAGCGGGCACCAGTAACATCTCCATAAGTTCTATCATATCCAAGCAAATGTAGCCCAAGGGCATCTGCTCACTTCAGAAACACAAAGAACCTCAAACCATTCCTTCAGGTCATGGGAATGAGGTCGATAATTGTCACTGGTTTTTGGTATATCAAATAAAACATGGGTAGCTTACCAGGCTCTGCCATGTAGGTGGTACACTCTCAATATATACATACATACATATATATATATATATATGTATATATATATATATAAAATAACAGACATTTCTTTCTAAAAAAAAGTTAGGGGCCTGAGCAACAGCCCCGCGGGTAAGGAGGTTGCCTTGCATGCGGCCAGCCCATGCTGGCCCTGGTTGGATCCCCCAGCATCCCATATGGTCCCCTGAGCACCGCCAGGAGTAATTCCTGAATGCAGAGCCAGGAGAAACCCCTTAGCATTGCCAGGTGTGACTCAAAAAGCAAATGAATAAATAAATAAATAAATAAATAAATAAATAGATAGATAGATAGATAGATAGATAGATAGATAGATAAAGAGATAAATAAAAACAAATTTTAAAAAATTCATTTAAGAGCTCTCCTTCTGACAAGTACCTTCAAATTTGAACACTTCAAAGCTAACTACTAATAATTTTGAGGTGAGGGAGCACTGAAAAGCAAGAAGATACAATGGAGAAGAACTATTTCAGGGCAGCATTTATTGATTAGAGCTAGGGCACAGAATAGTAAGTTTAATAAGTGCAAAGCAATGCAGCTAGAAAGAAAGCAGACCCCACTAAGTATGATCTAAGTGGTACTGAATTAGCTAGAAAGAGAGCTTGATATGCTATTGATAGGGGAGGCACATAAGTTGGCAATTCAGCCATGGTGCTCACAGAGAAAAGCATGATTTGTTCACACCAAGGGGTTTTTCTAAAAATGCTATTCATTTTAAGGAAACGTGTCACCCTTATAGTTTTGCTACACTTGGTTTGCCCAGAGAGTAATTGTTAACTGAGGGTCAGATAACACCAGTCCATTTCTGGGCACAGCACACTGCTTTCTTCAAACTAAATGTGACCCTTGCTTTTGTGGTTCTTGCCATTCACTCATTCAACCAAATTAAGCAACAGGCACTGTACTAGATTCTATAGGGGGACGAACAAAAAGTAAACACTCATTTGCAGTGTTACGGGATGAACTGTATCTCATACAGTTCATCAAACTGTACATCAAAGAGATATTGAGGCTGAATCTCTAATTCACATAAATGTGATCATATGCAGAGTCTGCAGATAGTCAAATTAAGAAGAGGTTAAAAATTGGTCCGTAGAATCAATATGACAAATATCCTTTAAAATAAGTAAGCATTTTTTTCTTTGTGGGTCACATCAGTGATGCTCAGGGGTTACTCCTTGCTCTGAACTTAGGAATTACTCCTGGAATGCTGGGGATCGAATCTGGGTCAGCCGCATGCAAGGCAAATGCCATCCTCATTGAACTATCGCTCCAGCCCCCAAAATAAGCAATTAATGGAGTGTTGGGAAGGTGTTCCTGATCCTGGTTCAATTCCTAGTATCACATCGACACTCGAGTATTGCCAGGAGAAGATCTGGAGGTCTCTGAGAGCCACTGGGATGGCCCTGGTAGTCCCCAGCACTGACAGGCATGAGCCACACAACATCCCTGAAATGTTCACATTGAAACGTAAGTTTGCTTGAAGAAGTACTACCAGGAGTGAATCCTGGGTCCCTTATGCACTTATGTTAGAGATTGTCCCCACACCCCCACGAAAGATGGCAAACTTGACAATAGAATAGAAAATAGACAATGTGAAAATTATACAGGGACAAGATGCCCATCTATATGGCAAGAAACCCCGAAAGCGTGAAATAGACACCCTCACAATTCCCATACTCTGCTGATACCTTGAAATTTTTGTCTTCAGAATCTTATGTCTGGTTTTTAAACTTCCTACCTTCTGCTACTTTGTTATTGCACCTTAGAAAATTAATGCAAATTGAGTTTTAAAAAAAGGCAGCAAGGCCACTGACAGAACAGTCATGGCCAATAGCACTTTAAGGCTCTAGATACAGATACCTGACTCAAATGGAATCCAGTTTAATGGCTGGAACCAAAGATATCCCTCTACGTCAGTTCCATACCAGCAAACCAAGAAAGGTGTGGTTTATAGCATACCTAGATCAAGTTTGATCTGATAGAATGATTTAATCCTTTAAAATGATTAGAAGGAAAGCATCAATAAAGGTTAATGGAAAATTAATATTGATGACCTGTTTGAGAAAAATCAAAATTGTAAGATATGCGCTTATTTAAAATGAAAGTGCACAGACTTTTTAAACTGGCATCTTCAGATAAGGGGACAGAGATAAGACTTTAATTAGGGAGAGTCTTCAGCATTCACACTTACATAATGATGAATAGATAAAGAGTTATGAGGATATGAACAATAGTTATGAGTATATGTTAACTCTATAGAAGAAGGAAAGAAATTTCAAGTGGCCATTCCTGTCTTCTTCAGAAAACCACCAATTTATGTGAATTGGTGGTTCACATAATCCTGTGAGGTACTTTCTAAGTGCTCCCAAATCCATGCTAGTCCACTGATACCACCTATAGCGTCCCCCCTTCACCCTAAGTATAACAATGGTGTAAAATAGCATCTAGATCACTTCTCACATAGTGACAATCTGCTGTAGTCCTGCGCGTCACCAGCTGAAACATCATCCCTTTTACTGAACTTGGGGAATTTCTGCTTCTCCACATGTCAAAAATATAATAGCATGCTGGTTGCGCATGAAATCATGGCCATTTTGTTAGGAAAAATGCAAATGTAAGTTCAGAGAGATATTTAAACACAGGTAAGTAGATGCAAGGTTTCACCTGCAGAGTTCGAAGTTAAACACTGCCCTCTCTTTCTCCCACCCATTCCAACTAAATATCCTCGTGAGGGTCTCTACATGGGCTTACCCTTGTCTTCAGTCAATAAATGTGAAGGTGCCATCAAAAACAGCTCTTTAAATTTCAATTGTCCAAGAAGAATTTCTATTTTAAAATTAATGCCTATGACTAAGGCATTCTCACTAAGGCCAAGGCTAGGACCAGGGCCTATATATTTAATAATTTCTTTGCATATACAGAATAATGTGACCCTTTACTGTTAGGTTTCCTTTGTATCTCTGATTTTGTCTTGTATTTACTTTCCTCGTAACTCTTGCTGTTATTACTTTTTTTTCTTATAATTTCAAATCCTTATATAATTTTTTTGTATTTGTTTAAGGTTTTAGGTCATACCTGGTGTTGCTCAGAGATCACTCCTAGTAGTGTTTGTGGGACCAGAAGCAGTGTCTCATATCACATCAGTAAGTTACATACAAGGTAAGTGCCTTAACCCTTGTACTATCAATCTCTTGCATAAAATTATAAACCATAGCAAGTTCTCTATGTCCACATACAGACATTGGAAATATTCACATATCATCCATGATAATGTTTAATCAGCAAAATCAATTATAACTAATGCTAGTGTGATAGCGAAGTTCATCAAATTTGAGAAAGACTAAACTTTAGAAAATTATGAGGTAAGTTAAGGCAGAATAACCTCATACATCTGCCTAAAGAAGTATGGGAGTCCATTTGGATCAGGTATACTTAAGACTTTTGAAAAATTCCAAGTGTAGATATAAGCTGAATACTCCCACATTTTTCTCTCAGAAAGTCTGGTGTTCTGCAAAGTATAAAATACATCCCAATACTTTCACAGAATTTCTATTTTCTGAAAATTACACTTTCTGGAAACTATTTTCTGGAAAGCATTTTAAAGTCTTGTTAGTCAATCTGGTCCATGGACCAGGAAAACCAGCCTCCCTCACCAGGGAACGCGAAATGCTGACTAAGAACCCACCAGAGACCAACTAGGATGGAATCTGCATTAAAACAAGATCCAGGGGTGATGCCTCTGCACATCATAGGCTGAGAAGCAGGGTTCGAAGTACTTTATGCATCTGGCCTGCTGGAAGTTGGGTCATCCTCTGGTGTCCAGGAGTTAATGGAATCACAGTACCTTTATTATAATTATGCAAATCTACTGAACTCCGTAAGGTCCACCTACTGGTAGTTAACTAAATCAATTTTTCTTTTCTAGAAGCTGTAGGTAAATTGTAAACTGGACTAAAAGCATAGCTAGAAAACTGTGTTTTACACTCATAAGAGTAGCATCATAGGTCATTCATGTATTCAGTAAGGAAACATCTTCTTTGGTACTCAATAAAGCAAGGGCAAAAGAGCACAATCTTTGTGACTTATGGGGTGGCTTGGGAGCCTAGGGTAAAAATCCAGATCTACAATGGAAGAGTCAAATATGTACTACAGAAGACACATTAGACAAAGATTCCATAGGGTTTGATTTACTTTTGAACAACTTCTTTGAATATCTGCATGCAACAAGCAATAACATGGCAAGGCCGAGAACACCCTTCCCTTTCTGCTCTTATCTTCAGACAAGGAGGAATGGCAAACATGAAAGGCATGAGGCACCCACTCTGAGGAGTTCTGCTGAGAACACCCAGGGAGCAGGCATAATAGAACTGCAATGCCTCCATATTTGCTATTTGATCACACAGTGTCAATGAAGCCACACCAGCAATATAGGGACCATAAAGAGAATTGCATTAAAGTTAATACAAAAGTCAGAGAAATGCCTTCACAAGAAACACTGGCCATTTGGCAGGTGTGCCACTGGGAGTTATTGAAGGCTCTCTTGAGACTCGTGGACTCTCCCCTCCCTCCTGGCCTCACTCCTCTTCCTGCACTTAAATGCTATCTTTCCCCCTTCAATTACTCTTGTGAGTTCTCTGACTCATTTTTCCTTCTCCCTTACATCCTCCAACTGTGCACCCATTTCTAATTCAACTCTCATCTGTTCCCTTTCAACCTGTCTGCTTTTTACACATTCCTTTTGTGAGGAGATAAGAGAGAAGAAAAGGACAACTAAATATCTTCCTACCTGTATTCCCCTTGATCTCTTTTCCATTTTCTTCTCTAATGTCTCTCACTTCAATTTCCCACTCCTGTGCTCTTTCCTCCCCTACAGTGGAATCTCTGTTATCATTACCAAGCAGTGCTCCAGCACTAAGCAATGATAGCAAAATTGCTGGGTTCCCCAACTGCCCTATTGTAACACTTGGAGTTCTGAGATTCTCTGAGCTGCTGCCAAGTCACCAGTTGAGAAGGAGAAAAAACTAAAACCATGATAAGCTAGCATTTTCTTAATTTTTTTTTCTAAAAACCATAGAACAATTCGGAATTTTCAGTTGCTATGCTGAAAGACTACAGAAATAAAATATACAAGGCAAAGAGGTTTCATTTCATGCCCTGTTTTTCCTAAGTAGATTTCCTCCAATCCAACAGGCATCTCACCCTCTCATTCCTCTCATCCCTGCTCCTGCAGATCCCCCAGTACCCCATGGAAGGACTGAAATGTGCCTCATTACCAGCACCAGGTAGATGAATGACAGATGCAGGAGTTAACAGAGTGCTTCCTGACAGAGACACAATGCATCGCACAAAAAGCCTCATTTAATGCCCCATCAGGAAGTCTTACAAGTTACAGCTAATAAATATATTAAGAATATTGTAATAGAGAAAATGTCTAGTGCTACTTCCCACATGAAATGCACTTAGAGAGAACTCTGCAGAGTAGGCAGTGATATGGCAATCTCATGCAAAGTCTTTAAACGACAGAAAAGCAATCTGGTTTTCTTTAGGTGTTTCACTCTTATTGTTGATTCCTCTGAACTAGCAGCACAATTGGTAGAGACATCTGGCTTGCCTCTTCTTTAGGGACTGGTTCACCCCAGTCCATAATGCAGCATATGGCCTGTCTCCTACTATACATATTCCAAAAAATATTGATTTTGTTTCTTGCTCCCCGCCCTCTGGTGCATAAGAAGGAGTGTTCAGATGGCTAAGACCCCCCATCCTACCTCACCAGCAATTCTCAGTCAATGGACCTGTGTTCGATACATGGGCCAAGAATGTGGTACTATTCAGGCTGGGTGGTATATAGATAATCCAGAGCAGACTGACAGCAATCCGGGGTCTCCAGGACTATACCCTACAGTGCTTAGGCACCTCCATGGGTGCATAATGAAATATACAGGGGACCATGTGGTGCTGAGGATCCATCCAGGTTTGACTGTATGCAAGGTGTGTGCCTTAACTCCTGTACTATATCTACAGTCTCTACTTCCAATACAGTACCTCAAAAAATGAGTTCACTAATCAACTGATCAGTAAGCGTAATTCTGGTAATTCTGTTAATTCTGCTAATTCTGTTTGTAATTCTGGTACAACAGAATAAGTAGTGGGAGGGAAATAGTATTATACCCTAGGGCATATTGAGATTTTCCTCTAAGTTTTCACATTGTCACTAATCATAAGTTCAACACAGGGTTTTGGAGGTACCTTTTCTCTAAGAACTAGAATGCAAAAAGGGGCTCTTTGGGGCAAGAACATAAAGTGTTCAGATGTGATGAAAAAATTTCCATGACCTAATATAATGGTTTGAGGTTCTTTATGTTCCTGGAGCAAGCGGGTGCCTTTGGGTTCTACTAGCATGAGACAGGACATATGGAGATATTACTGGTGCCCGCTCTAGCAAATAGATGATTAACGGGAAGATAGTGATAGTGATAGTGATGTCATAGTATAGGATTAGCTAATCCTTCCATCATACCTGTACATGCTCTACTATTTATTTCCCATGTCATCAGACTAGTACACATATCTAGTAGTTTCTGAAAAAAACCTTAGGAGTAAAAAACCCAATCACAATCCAACAAAATTTCCTAAATGAGTCAACAGGTTCACTCTACAGATTGGCTAAAGAAACACAAACTGTCTTAAGTGGAAGAGGGGATGTGGCAATTAAACTGTGGTTGGATCAAAACCAATCTCCACCTCTCTGACATTGCCTTTCTAACGTCAGAACCAAGCTTGTCAGGGACCAAGCTGGCAGCTCAGCATAATAGGAAATGGTAGTCACTCCACATCAATCAAGCCAAGCACAGAGGCTGTATGAGACCAGCTAGCAGTGGTGATTTGGTGCATCTTGGTCTAAATTGCTCAACAATTTGAAAAACATACTTCACTACATTTCTTTAAGCATTTTTATTATGGTTTAGATTATATGGTGACAATTGTGTCAAAGTTTATAGTACAAGGGACTGCAACCCCCCCACTACCAAAGTACATGTGATTCTTCACTATATTTGTAATTAGAAGTGTTCAAAATGATCACTCGGGGTAAGAACTGAAATGCTGAAAGTGACATATATAATAACCTTTCAGTACCAGTACTGCAAACTACGATGCCTAAAAAATGTGTGTATGTGTGTGTGTGTGTGAGAGAGAGAGAAAGGAGAGAGAGACAGAGACAGAAAGAGACAGAGAAAGAGAGAGAGGGAGGAGAACAGAGAGTCTATGTAAAGTATCTCCCATGGTAGCAGGCTTGGGGTGGTGGGGGAGGAATTAAACGGGGACATTGGTGGTGGGAAATGCACACTGGGAGGGATGTATGTTGGAACTGAAGGGATGTATGTTGGAACAGTGTAGAACTGAAACCCAATCATGAACAACTTTGTAACTGTGTATTTCATGGTGATTCAACAAAGTAGATGGGATATTTTAAAAAAGTAAAATTTAAAAAGTGTTGAGAAAATTTAATTTACTCAGGCTAAAAAACTCTAAGACATTATTTTTAACATTTGCCACATTGACATAATTAGACTGAGGTTATCACCCCCCCAGAAATATATACCATATAGAAAATTGTAACAAGCATGTCCCTAAACTCCCTCCAGATCACAACTCTTTGAAAATTGAATTTATAACAGAGAAATCATATGTCTTAAATCTGTATCTAAATAAGTCTGAGTAAAAAAGAAAAATAACATTTAAAAACAATCCGTGTATTCAGGATTGTTTTTAAAAGTTTTATATATATATATATATATATATATATGTATATATATATATAAAACTTTTAAAAAAGTTTATATATATAAAACTCTTAATCCTGAATATATATATAAAACTTTTTAAAAAGTTTATATATATAAAACTCTTAATCCTGAACATATATATATATATATATATATATATGGGTTACTATACTATAAAACATGAAACTAGATACGTTACTATTCAACAGGGTTTTCTTATAACAAGAACTGAAGAAAAGACAGAATATTTTAACTTCTTCCTTCATAATTTCATTTTGGAGTTAACATGGCTCTACAATTTCAGTTTCCCCTCTCCCTCTCTCTCTTCTCCACCCCATACATATTATACATACACATGTATACACACACTCACACACATACACACATACCATTATAGGTATTTCTGGGTAAGAGTAGTGGTTCTATTTCCCATCTGCATTTACTACCTACAGTTTTCACCTGACTTTCCCTGGGGTATTAAGGACGACCAAGACTTTGAAGAGGGAAACTATTACAACCCAGAGTCTGTTCTGGGAGTCATATACCCTTGTGATTCCCAGGATAACTGCCAGATCAATCTGGCAATTGAGCTTCCCTAGCAGCTCAGCATCCTCAAATTTGTTCTATTCTCACCTCAGTAAAGCACCGTTTATGGAACAGATGCAAAATCACTTCCTTCCACAACATTTGTGCATATGTCTCCATGAGTGCCCATATCCCATATAATTTCCAAATTAGAACTCAGCTCAAGTAGTCTTGATAGTGCCTGCAAAACCAGATTGACTGAGTGGAAGTCGATGAATGAAGGAGTCCGCGTGGTCACCACTTCCACTACATCTCAGAGAAAGAGAATCCTGATGACCTGCTCTTCCACACTTCATCTCGCCAAGGCCTCCAGCACAGGGACCCTCATACCAGAGGAGACGGAGTACAAGTCTTGCAAAGAAGAGATTGCCACATATTTTCAGAGTTTACAAGGATAAAGCAATTACAGACTCAGTCATTCATGAATAAAGCTTCTTTAACATTTTAATGAGAACATTAAGCTCAGCTTCACTTGGTTTGGCCTCCCTAGAAAATCTGTTAGTCTTAGAGAAAGCTTCCTTTAAGAGCAGGAATGAAACTGCAATGTCCTGCATGGCATGACTGGGACACAAACACTGGCTGCATTATTTCTCTCCTGAACAGGTCTATATATTTTGATAAGACTGCAGTGTGCTAAATGAGAGAAGCATCTGAAGAAATGTCTTCTCTCTGCAGTATTCGTGTGTTCACTCATTTTCTATGTCTCATAATTTGCTTTTTATGTTATACACAGCTTTATGCACAATGTAACTCAATAAATATTAAAGCATACTTTTCTGCAATTTTCCTTTAATCATTTTCTACTGCCTCTGTTCTCTCTTGCAGTGTGACTGATTCCCAACCAAGGCTACAAACTGCCATTCGCCTGGAGGCCCATTAAATTCAGCAGACAACCAAGAGAGCTTCAAAAGCCAAAGGTGAACAAGAAATAATTCTCAGACTCAGTGACTTAACATGAATGTCTGCCTGTTCCACTGAATAAAATCTGGGGCAGCATGAAAGAAAGTGTTTGTCACCTTAAAGACCAACATAGAAAAGAAGAGCAAAGCTAGAGAGAATTAATATTCAGGTCATTCATTCATTTACTCAATTTTTCAAACATTTACTGAGCACTTACTATGTTTCAAAACAGTTGTCAATATTGCTAGAAACTGGACTGAAGAGACCTCCACCTACAGAACGTTTAAGAATTAGTAAGCAGGGTCATCAACAACAACAAAAAATTTCAGAAGCTATTGTTAAGTGCTCCGAAAAATAGAGAACGGGTGATCTGATAAAAGACACTAGTTAAATTTAATTGGCAGGAAAGTCAGACAGAACAAAAAGCTATAATAAAATCCTAACTGCTGTGAAGACAAGGAGAACTTTAGCCTATGTACTACTAAGTGAAAGAAGCCAATCAAAAGGGTATAAGATCCAACTATATCATTCTTTTAAAAAAGAAGAAGAGAAAGAAGCAAAATTATGGAGCTAGTCAAAAAGCAAGTTAGTTGTCAGGGGCTGGGAGCAGAGAATGAATAGATGAAATTTATTAGGGAGTGGTGTAGTTTTGCGTAGTTTCATAACAGGTTCATAATAGGATCATCTGTAAGATCCTATTATGGCAGGTGCACATCATTATTCATTTATTCAAACCCAGAGAATGTACAACACCAACAGTGAGTAAACTCACTGTGAGTAAAGCCACTGACATGGCTGAGTCCAGAGACTCACAAACATGGGGCAGAGCTACTACTTGCTCTCCCTGTGCCCAGCCGCTCAAGAGGCACCCAGGAGGGATGGCGGGTTCTAGCCCTGGCCCGCCACCCCAGCAGAGCCTTGCAACAAGCCAGACAACCCCCCTCACTCCATAAGGGCCTCCATTTTCCACATCCGGACTTCCCTCTCGTCAGAACTCTACCCAGTAGACCAGCCCATCACAGCCCAGCTTGCACAGCCAGCGGTTTATCAATAAATGCTGGACTTAGAGATGACTACAAGAGTATGCTACCTGCATGGCAGAGCCTGGCAAGCTACCCGTGTTGTATTTGATATGCCAAATACCAGTAACAATTATAGACTTCATTCCGGAATGGACTGAGGCTCTTTATGTTCCTGGAGCAAGCACATGCCCTTGGGCTCTACTACCATGAGACAGGAAATATGGAGATGTTACTGGGGCCCGCTCGAGCAAATCGATGATGAACGGGAAGACAGTGATACAGTGATACAGTGATACTGGGTACAAAAACACCATTTAAGTAAACTATGGACTTTGGGTAATGATGTGTCAAATACAGATTTTAAGTAACTATGGACTTTGGGTAATGATGTGTCAAATATAGATTCATCAATTATAACAAATGCCCCACTCTAAAGGGGAGGTGGAAGATGGGAAGGCTGTACTGAAGGAGCGATATAAGAACCCTTGGTACTTTCTGTTCAGTTTTCCTATGAATCTAAAACTTCTCTGGAAAACTAAAGTCTACTAGGGAAAAAATCCTAAGGCAAGAAAGAGTGTGGTGTGTTGAAGAAGTGAAAGTGAAGTTTGGCTTCACTAGAGCCTGGCCAAGAGGAGGGAGTAGGAGAAAATGGCACCACACTAAGAGGCATTATGGCTAGTGGTTCAAATTTCACTCTGAAAGTACCAGGAACCACTGACTAGGCTTAAAGGGCTTGTCATATGCATTTGGCACTTCTGAAAGGTGACACTAGCTCCTTATGGAAAACATTATAAAAAGGCATTTGAAGATGCTGAAGATCAGGAGCCGAGTGATAGTACAATGGGTAGGCCATTTGCCTTACACATGGCTGACCCAGGTTCTATCCCTGACATCCCATATGGTTCCCTGTGCATGGCCAGGAGAAATTCCTGAGTGCAGAGCCAGGAGTAACTCATGAGCATCATCACACATACACACAAAAGATGCTGATGACGGAGGTCTGGTCAGAGAGGCTGTGAGAGATGTGGGTGTGTGTCAAATATGCCTTGAAAGAAGAGCGGAAGGATTGATGATGGTCTGATTAAATGTAGCACAAGAGGGAGAGAGAAATCAAGCATGATTTCTGAGTGAGAAGGAAAGTCCATCTCAGAGTGGGAAGCTGCTGATGGAGTGTACAGGAAGACCACACAAGGTTCAGTGTGCATGGTAGATTTGTGAAAGCAGCTAAAGTTTTCCAGAAAGACCTAAATCTGGCTTGCCTGTCCTCTGCCTTAACATAGAGAGTAAACGCATGCCTATGTGTATACAAGGATATATAAAAATATGTAATATTTATTAGATGGCATTTGTCATCCAAATTAAGTTTTAGAGCATTTTAATGCCATTGCAAGGAATAAAGAGAAAGTTGTGTTGTCATGTTGTTCCCTTTACCTTGCCAGGAATTTAAATAATTAAATTCTTTACTTGTCAGGAATCTAAAAGTAAATCACATGACACAAAGCAAGTACTACGTGAGCTGGGAAGCATGTTTTGCCATCAATATGCCCCTGTGTGGGCAGGAATCCTGCGAGACTTTTCTCAGTGTGGGAACACACGGTTCAGAGACGTGAGCCTGGAAGGTGCTGCTGCAGTTGCTCTGTGCTGCTTTGCTTTAGCTCCTCTTGCTTCGACGTTATTTAATAATCTATAAAATGTGGTTGACAAATCTGAAAAAATTGATACAACAAAAACAAGTCTGACAAGAGAGCAAACCAAATTTTAGAGTGCAATATGACGTTGATTTTCAAGCGAACCTTTATTTGTGTGTTCAATTTTCTTTAAAATTGTAATTGAAAAGGCTGTTCAAGCGTGCACTACGGGTCCTGTCAATGGCATCGCACTCTGCGTCCCACAGATGGAAGAAACCCAGGTGCTTCTGACTGGCAGACAGAACCTTCACCTGGAATTGCTCCCCTGTTCTTTAGGCTCCTCAAAGAAAATCTAATACATTAAGGAAACTACACATAACAGTTCCTAGAAAACCAAAGGGTTGACAAGTCTGGTCTTTGTAACACTGTTTAAAGGAGTGAAATTCAGCAATACCACTGCACTTATTCAGAGCAGATTTCAAGAAGGCCAGCCTTGGGGGCATGCCAGAGAGGCCAGAACAGCTGGGCCAACAGTATACTATACGCAGACTTTTTTTCTTTAAGTCTTTCCTTTTTTTTTTTTTAATCAGTCAGGCTCTCCCCTCCAAAGCTATGAGGATTCCTGTCTTACCACATTTTGAGGTCGGAAAGGAAAATCGTGAGTGAAATTCCTCCTCTGTGTTTGTCCCTACAAGTAAGGCATGTATAGTCCTCAGTGAATGTGGGCAGTTTGTTTTCTGTTGGCCTGCAGACTTCTCTCCTTTCATTGCTCTGATTACGCTTCTGCAGAAGACCTCTAAGTTGCAAGCACAGTTTCAATAATGGAGCCCAAGGCCGCAGTGGCTGGTACTCATCCAAACTGAACCAGAAAAAGAGGTTTAGCAGAAAGGAGTGTGAGGTGCTTGTCTACCTCACCCAGTCCTCCAATCTAGAGATTCAGAAAATCACCCTTGGAGGCTGCAGTCTTGAAGCTCATGCATATGATAATGGGGATGGCTCCCCTCCACCACTTATATTTATAGCAACTGCTTTCTCGGAGCAACACCGTGACACATCTCAGCACACAACACAGGGAACTGCCACCTGCCCTGCCATCGGGTAAGCATGCTCGGCTCACTTATTAAAATGCCAACAGGTTCTCTCCAGGGTTCAGTTCACATCAACATCCTCCACCTGACCTTAGCTACCTGCCCATTTTGCTCTGAAGATCCTTTTCATACTCCAGAAATATCATTTGCCCAAACACTTCTCATGGTATTGAATTTTTATTTCTTTAGTGGTAGCACCTCTGCTGGTAGCTGGAAGAAAATGTTTGGGAAGGAAAGATGGCAAGAATGAAGACAAATAGAGAATGAGTCAGAGAAGTAAACAGAATCTGTTTTAAGAGGAATATTAGTAAATATAAGTGCCAGATGAAGACATAGAGGAAGATCAGATAAGTACATAAGGAGACGTGGCGAGAAGGTAGTGAATCAGCATCAGGAGGCATTCAAGGTGCTTGGTCTTAGACACCACAAAGAGAGATAGCGCAGGGAGAATTCCAGAGGCAAAATGCCTATAACTGGAAATGATGACTCCCTATAATGGGAAATGCTGAGGAACTGGAGGCGAGTGTAGGGAAAGGCAATACTGAGAATGTCAACTGGTAGAATTAAGCTTTATTCCACTCCTGGGAATATATTCCTAAAGGCCCAAAAGCACGAAGCAGAAAAGACATCTGCCTGCATTCCAATGTTGACTACAGCTTTATATACAATAGCTAAAATATGGAAACAACAGAATTGTCCACAGACAGATGAACTGACTAAGAAACTTTGGTCAATATACAAAATGGAATATTATACAGTTTTTAGAAAAGATAAACTCATGTAATTTACTGCAATGTGGATGGATCTGGAGAGCAACAGGTTGAGTGAAATCAGTCAGAGGAAAAGGATCAGACTCAGAATGAGTACCAATCTTTCTCATATGTGGGATATAAATAAATCTCATAGGAGAATATAAAATGCCCAAGGGCAATAGAAACAAAGAGCTGAAAAACTGGTATTCTGTAGGCAACATGGACAGGGGCTGGGTGGGAGCGGTAAGTTAGGGAGGGGAACACAAGGATAATGGGGGGAGGGGAAGGTACCTGCTCAGAAACAGGCAAGAAGGTGGGAGGGAAACCAGGGCCATTGATAGTGAGCACAAGTGAAAGAAGTGGTGTTGAAACAATATATACTGAAAGCTCAATTTTGTTTTATAAAAAAAATGCTGATTGTCAAAATGGTAATACTCCCTAGAGTTCTGTACAGATTCAATGCAGTCCCAATAAAGATACCCATGACATTCTTCAAAGAAATTGACCAAACACTCCAGAAATTTGTATGGAACAATAAACCCCCAAGGATAGCTAAAGCAATCCTGGGGAAAAAGAAGATGGGAGGTATCACTTTCCCAACTTCAAACTGTACTACAAGGCAGTAGTAATTAAAACAGCATGGCATTGGAATAAAAACAGACCTGTGGACCTATGGAATAGAATTGAGTATCCTGACAGCCAACCTCAAACACAAAAACAAGGAAGAAATTCGAATGGCTAAAAAAACATGAAAAAAATGCTCATCATCACTAATCATCAGAGAGATGCAAATCAAAACAACAATGAGATATCACTTTACACCACAGAGACTGGCACATATTCAAAAGAGCAAGAACAACAAGTGCTGGTGTGGATGTGGGGAAAAGGGGGCACTCATCCATTGTTGGTGGGAATGCCGGCTGGTACAGCCTTTCTGGAAAACAATATGAAAATTCCTCCAAAGACTAGAAATTGAACTCTCATTTGACCCAGCCATACCACTCCTGGGAATATACTCTGGGAAGCCAAAAATACGCAGCAGAAACACCATCCCTACTTTTAAGTTCATAGCAGCATTATTCACAATAGCCAGAACCTAGATACAATCAGAGTGCCCGAGAATCGATGACTGGATAAAGAAGCTTTGGTACATCTACACAATGGAATACTATGCAGTTGTTAGGAAAAATGAAGTTATAAAATTTGCCTATAAATGGATGGACATGGAGAAGATTATGTTGAGTGAAATTAGCCAGAAGGAGAGACAGATACAGAATGACTGCATTTATTTGCATAACATAAATATATGTACATATTATGATACCAATATCCAAGGTCAAGTGAAAAATGGATCAGGAGGTCTTGTCAAAGGTGGAAATTATCACAAATGTGTGGGAGTCAGACGCTAGGTATGACAGAAAATGGAACAGTGTGCTAACAACTGTCGAGGGTAGGAATACCAACCTAGAACTGAGCATTAAATACAGGCAAAAAGATACACATGACAACCCTTTAATGTATGTTCTGTAATTCATAGTCTGGAAGGGAAGGAAAAGAGAGAGAGAAAGGGAGAGAAATAAAGAACCTGCCATGGAGGCGGGCTGGGGGAAGGGGGAGGGAAGTGGGGACGTTGGTGGTGGGAGATGGGCACTGGTGGAGGGATGGGTGCTGGAACACTGTATGATCAAAACCCAAATATGAACTTTTTAATTGTATATCTTTGTAATTTTATGTCTCACAGTGGTATAATAAAGTACTTTAAAAAAAGAATAAATAATAAAGTCAAAAAAAGAAAAAAAAAGACAATGCTGAACCTCTGTAATCAAATCAACCTTACAAGGGGTCTAGAGATGCAGTACAATAAACAGGATACTTGCCTTGCACGTGACCAATCCCAATTCAATCCCTGGCACCAGATGTGGTGCCAAGCACTGCCAGGGGGATCCCTGAGCAGACAGTTAGGAGGAACCCCTAATTATTGTTGAGTGTCTGATTTAAAAAAAAAATTCTCTCTGTGGCTCTACCTTTTCTCTTCACACTTGGACCCAGTATTGAATATCCTTTATCCTCCTGTTAAAAGCATGGCCTACCAATCATCTAATGAGGATTCTATAAAGAGCTTTTACATTGGAATACGTACATATAAATTTCTATTCAGAGCCTAATTTGTAGCTGCTGTATAATTCTCTCAGCACTATAAAATTTAGCTACTTTATATAAATGTATTGCCAGCTATTTTATCCTTTTTAGTAATCATTATTTTCTTAATTTCTCTTTTACTCATTCCTTGTTCACAAATAGAAATACGATATTTGTGTATACTGATTTTGTTTCCTGCCTCTTTATTGTATTCACGTATAACTTCTAGTGGTCTTCTAGGGGGCTCTTTTTTTGGGGGGGGGGGGGGGGGCAGCCTCACCAGAAAGTGCTCAGGGTTTACTCCTGGTTCTGCACTCAGGGATCACTCCTGACACGGCTCGGGCGACCATATGGGGTGCTGGTGCTGGGACTGAACTTGCTTTGACTGTGCACAAAAAATTTACCCCTGTATTATCTCTCCAGCCCCATTCTGGTAGTTTCTTTTCCTTTTATTTGGGCAGGGGGGTCACACCCAGCAATTGTCAAGGATTTCTCTGGGCTCTGCACTCAGTAATTACTCCTGGCAGTGCTTGGGGGATCCTATGAGATGCGGGGTATCAAACCCAGGCTGGCCGAGTACAAGGTAAACACCCTGCGAACTGTACTATCACCCCAGCGCTGTTTCTTTACGTTTTCTTTCTATATTTTTGAAGAGTTTGAAAAGAATAGATATTAGAACTGCTTAAAGACTTGTAATAACTTACTTGAAAACATTTTATGGGGAGATCTTTAGTAACTGCTCGAATTTACTGTCTTGATATCTATTTGGACTCTATTTCTTTTGGAAGATTGTATCTAATTCTTGGAAGATTGTATCTTTCTAACAATTTGTTCAATTCTTCTCTATCATCTAGTATAGGAATATATAGATATTTTAAAATTTTATTATATATTTTATTAGATATTTTTATAATTTTATTAGATGTTTTATTAGATATTTTTATAATTTTATTATATCACAAATTTTATTACGTCTGTGAAATAGACAATTATAAAGCTGTTCATGATTGGGTTTCAGTCCTATGATGTTGCAGCACCCATCCCTCCACCAGTGCACAATATTTATTACAATTACTTCTGATACTCTGCATTTTTGTGTTATCTATTATAACTTTTTCTCTTTCATTTCTGATGCTATTTTTATTTTCTCCTTATTCTTTTGCTAGCCTGGCTAAAGGTTATCAATATTATTTTTTCTTGGAAAGACCTAGAGTTTAGTTTAATCACTCTTTTATAGTCTTTTAAAACTCTTTCATTTATTTTCATTTTACTCATTTATTTTATTGTTTGAGGGTTTGGGACCACACCCCGAAATATTCAGATGTTATTCTGACCCTGTTCTCAGGGGTTACTCTGGGTAGTTCTTGAGGAACCATATGGTGCTGGGGAATCAAACCCTGGCCTGATATATGCAGAGAATAATTGCCAGTCTGTTGAATTGTATATTTGGCCCACTATCTTCCCGTTCATCATCTATTTGCTCAAGCGGGTACCAGTAATATCTCTTTATATCCTATCTCATGCTAGTAGAGCCCAAGGGCATCTGCTTGCTCCAGGAACATAAAGAGCCTCAGACAATTATATCAGGTCATGGGAATGACCTGATATAATTGTTACTGGTATTTGGCATATCAAATACGACACGGGGGTGGGGGCGGAGGCGATAGCCCAGCAGGTAGGGTGTTTGCCTTGCACGAGGCTGGCCTGTGCTGGCCTGGGTTCATTCCCCGGCATCCCATATGGTCCCCCGAGCACCGCCAGGAATGATTCCTGAGTGCAGAGCCAGGAGAAACTCCTGAGCATCGCCGGGTGTGACCCAAAAAAGCAAAAAAAAAAAAAAAAAAAAAAAAAAGCAAATACAACAAGGGCAGCTTGCCATGCTTGCCGTGTGGGTGGCATACTTTTGTAGTCAACTCTAAATACAGCATTTATCGATGAACTGCGGGGCCACAAGTGGCCGCGCAAGCCGGGCTGTGATAGACTCATCTGCTGCTGGGTGGAGTTCTGACAAGAGGGAAGTCCTATGTGGAAGATGGCGGCCCTCAAGGAGAGGGGGGTCGTCTGGCTTGTTGGGAGGCCCTGCTGGGGTGGCGGGCCAGGGCTTAGCTTATATACCTTCCTTCCACCTACTAACTTTTGGTTTCACTTGTCCCATAAGATTAGATTATTTACCTGAGATTTTTCCTTCTTTCTTTACGTAGGCCTGTATTTGTTATACACGTCCCTCTTAGTACTAATTTTTCTGGATTCTTCCCATTTTAATACCTATGTCTTCATTTTCATTTGTCTAAATTGGGTTATTTTTTAATTCTTCTTTGATTTCCTCATTGACCATGAAGTTATTCCCTGACACACTGCTTAGTTTCCGTATCTCTAGACATTTTCAACTTTCTTTTGTGCACCTGATTTCTAGTTTTGTACAATTATGATCAGGAATACACTTGAAATGATTTCAATCATTATATATTCATTGATGCTTGTTTTGAATCTTGACTTAGAGTCTATTGCTGAGAATATTCTATGTGTACGTGACAAGAATGCATATTTAGCTCTTGGTATAAAATATACTCAAAAAATAGTATTTGGATAATGACTAAAGTGGGCATTACTGACCTTGAGAGGATTTGGAATGATTCAGAAGGGCGGTATTGGGTGCAACTATGGGTTGTTTTCTGTTTATGACTTAAGGAAAGATGTATAGAGGAGGAAACTAAAAATTGGCAGTAGGCCAAATAGGTTTGGAAACTTCCCCAGTGTCTACATGTTGATTAAGTCAACCTGGTCTAATTTACCTTCATGGCTATTATTTCTTCACTGACTTTCACTCATTTAAATGGGGTTTTGAAATCCCCTTCTAATACTATGCTGCTGTTAATGTCTCACTTTAGATCTGTTAATTATTCGTTTATCTATTTTTATGATTCTTCAATTGGTGTATACATATTCAGCATTATAGCTTCTTAATGAATTCATTTCTTAATTATTATAGAATGTGAATTTTTGCCATTTTAAACTAATTTTTAAAGCTGGATGTATACTTTATCTGATACAGTGAAATCTCCATCTGAATTTTTAAGTATCTCTTTGTGTGTAATATTGTTTTCCAACCTTATGCTTTGAGTTACTCTCATCTTCCATCCCACATTTCACATTATAATTTACACACCTTGATGTAATAGTGCTTCAGCACACAAAACCCGGCTTTCAAGTTAATGCAGAAACATCAATTTTATATAAAGTAACAATTACTTTCCCCCCAATAAGATCACACTTATCTAGTCCTGATTTAGGGATAAGTTGATATGCGTACCAGGTGTTAAACAAATTTTGACGATTACCAAGAAAATATTCCAGAGGGGTGAAGTTCATCCTTCATGCACCAATAGTCTCTAGACTAAAATCTTTCAAAATGTACTTAACCACATATTTTGCTAGAAGAGCATGCTGAAAGAACTTCAACTTTTTTTTTTTTTGCTCTCAGTTATCAACATGAACTTTAAATTTAGCACTAGGATGAAAAACTCAATTCTTTGGTAGGACTGGTGTTGAAACACTGTATGTCTAAAACTTAACTATCAATAACTTTGTAAATTACAGTTCTTTAAAACATTATAAAATGGTGGCAATAGAAGGCATATTTCAAATGATAAACTCATGTAAAATCACCATCAAAAATAACTTTTATAGCTTTCAAAATAATTTTCAAAAGTAGAAATGATACTGAAATCTTTAATTTGCATTAACTACATAAAATGAATATAATTAATGAACGAGCAGATCATTAAGAAGAGGAATTACATGATAAGAAGAAAAATCATACTTACCTTATAATGTTATTATAAGAATTAAGGAAGTTTTTGCTCTGAAAGCTTTAATAGCCATTCCTGGCATATAGCAACCACTCAAAGTTGGTGTCATCATTATGATTATTATCATTATCTTCATTATGAACATTCAAACCATGACTTAAAATCTCATGTTTTTCTAATTAGCAAAGCTGAAACTGTAACACAGTCTAGGAAATGAAGGTGAATTGAGAACTGATAGATAAATTTCCATATACCATCATCATTTTTGTGTTTTCCTGAAAAATTCTAAATACATGTATTTCCCAGAATCTTTTGTAAAGAGGGCAGAGAATAAGAGTGCAGAGTAATTTGTAAAGAAATAAGCAACGGAAACATGAGAAAGGGTAGAAGGGGAGAGGCAGACAGGAAGAGCTTCCGCTCCTCAGTGACCTTCACACTGAACATGGGGCGCTGTGTCCCTCTCACTTCTCTGGCCAGAATCCTTCCCAAGCACACATCTACCACACTTAGCTCCTTGCCATTTCTGGGCTTTCTTTCCCTGTCTGCACCTTCGGTTTTATATGTGGAAAAAGCAAAAAGCCAGTGAGACAGGGACATTTACCCAATGGAGTCTGGCTGGCGCCCTTCTTCCCTTTGCCAGATACATCCATTATTGCCTAGGGAAAAGAATCCTGAGAAATGTTTTCAAATAAATTAAGATCTTACTTTTCTAATTAAACAAATATATTTGCTACCAGCTTTATTGCCTTCCCAACCTGGAATTAGTTTATTCTTGGTTTAGATAAGTTTTATATAGGCAATAAGAGGGAAATCAAGCTGCAGTGAAGCAGGTATTTCCCTCGGAGTCACACACACTACACAAAACACACACTACATATAAACAAACACCACACACATTCCCACATACAGACACCACATACACACACAAGCCTATATACATTCGTCACATATACACATACCCCTCACATATACACATACCCCACACATATACACAAACACAAAGAAGCATTTAATCAAAACAAAGTTAGAGCCCATTTCTCTTATCACCCTTCTATCATGTGTTTAATGGAAAGAGACAATCAAATGTTACAACATAATGGTTTCCTAATATAGAGACTTTAAATCCTTTATCTCCCAAAAAGAGGAACAAATTCTTATTTTTCCTCATATTTTTCCATATGCTATTTCCATGCTAACAATAAAATACAAGCACTATATTCCACACATTCTGAGATCTGTTTTCTAAATTACCTCAGTAAAGTTGTCCCAAGACAGAACAACTGTCTCCTAAATTTCTATATTTCCAGATTTTACCTCCCATGGAGGAAAACTCCAAGTCAGAGTCTCTGATATCTTTTAATAATATATGTAATAATAGATGCTTCAAGTGTGCTTTCCTGCTGTCATTATAGTCCAGCTCTTTAAGTGTAGAATCCACCTAAAATATTTCAAAACCAGGGAAAGTACTTGATTTTCTTACACTCCCCTCCTTTCTTTTCCTAATCTCAGGGGAGTATCTTCTTTCATATTCATATATGGATGAGAAGGTATAAGCTTACCATCCTTAAAAGAAAGATTATGTTGTCCTTTCAGGGGGTGAGAGTGAGTTTTATTTATTAACTTGTTTTTGCAGGAGGTGAGGTATTTAGACTATACCCAGGAGTACTCAGGACTTACTCCAGGCTCTGTGTTCAAGATTACCCCTGGTGGACCTTGGGGGACTGTAAGAGTACCCATTCGAACACAGATTGGCCACTTGCAAAACAAGAGATATGAGCAATGCATTATCTCTCCAGCCCATAAGAGAACGATTTTGGTGGTCTCATAGTCATAGATTATAAGAGCATTGTGAATCTGACTACTAAAATGAACTCAACTCTCTTGTCTACACAGGTACTTGCTTTTAGTATAGGCAAGACACTGATTTATTAGAATTGTGTTCCGTAATTATTTACATGGATCTATACTTTACTATTAATATGAGTTTGGGGGGCCAGACTGATAGTACAGTGGGTAGAGCATTTGCCTTGCATGCGGCCAACCCGGGTTTGATCCTCGGCATCCCATATGGTCCCCTGAGCACCGCCAGGTGTAATTCCTGAGAGCAGCGCCAGGAGTAACCCATGATCATTGCCAGGTGTGACCCAGAAAGCAAAAAATATAATAATAATAATAATAATAATAAGCATTTGGATATGCTGGATTTTCCCCCCCTCTTTCTTTGTTCTTTCTCAGTAGACAGAGGTTGGCTGCCCCCACCGTGGGAAGTTAACAGTTGTGGTTGCCACCGTCATGCGTTGGAAATCCAATAAAAGGAAATGCAGAAGCAACGATGACAAAAACAAATGGAAAATCAAATACTAGAGGCTGGGGAAGGGTTGAGCCAAGATTTGAAAGAAGGAACAAAAGTGGTTTGCATCGTCCTACCATGCATGCTAACAGCTCAGTCTCTCTCGAGCCCACTCGAAGAATCGCCACAAACGTATCAGCAGCCAAGATCCAGGGGGAGCCAATTAGGTTGAAGCCACATTCAAAACTCTGCAGAAAGAAATATGGGGGGTTAGAAAATACTTGGCACTAGAATTGACATTTTATGAGTTCTGCATGAGGCCTGTAAACTAATACTATTCGTAGAACAAATGGTTATCATACTGATAAAATAAACCTTGAATTTTTAATAGAACAGAACAGAGCCATTAGCTAGCAAAACAAATTTAGCCTTAGAGGAAGAATGTGGCTCATCAAATTTAAAGGCACCTCCATCCTTCATATTTGGAATTAATGGCCAAAATATGACAAATTAAGCCAAGGTCAATGGCAGTTAACTACAGAGAAACTCTCTAGTGGCTGCTGGTTTTGTAATCCTTTGCGGCTCCTAGTTTTCTAGCTAAGTAAGGGTGACGAGAGATTTTAAGAGTGCCCCCATATGCCAGCACATGCTCTTCAGTGGCCCTTTGATAACTGAAGAGACAAGAGGCTGTTGAGGAGAGCTACATTCTCCAGAAAGATGCTAACGTCTTCCAGGCGGCAGAAGCAGCTCTGGGTTTCTGCTGATAGTGAGAACAAGGGACCTAATGTTCTCTGGCTGCTACATCTCTCCAGAGATCACCGCACTAAATTCAATGAATACTTGTGAATAACCTTTCTTAATTAAATACAAAGCAGATGCATATAAGCCAACCAAATCAGGCCAAAAGAAAGTAAGACTTAGAAATAACCAACTTTAATTGGGGTTCTAGGATGGTATCTTTGTATTTCAGTAAAATATCCTCCTGCAAGGCGGGCTGGTGGAAAGGGGAGGAAACCGGGGAGCGTTGGTGGTGGGAAATGGGCACCGGTGGAGGGATGGGTGCTGGAACACTGTATGACAAAAACCCAAATATGAACATGTTTGTAATTGTATATCTCATGGTGGTATAATAAAATACTTAAAAAAATCCTCCTGCAGATGAACAGAAACTTTGACAAGGAAGAAATCCGAATGGCCAAAAAGGCATATGAGAAAATGCTCATCATCACTAATCATCAGAGAGATGCAAATCAAAACAACAATGAGATATCACCTCACA
Organism: Cryptotis parvus; assembly: GCA_021461705.1. Classification (NCBI taxonomy): domain Eukaryota; kingdom Metazoa; phylum Chordata; class Mammalia; order Eulipotyphla; family Soricidae; genus Cryptotis; species Cryptotis parvus. Next base: position 160,728 of record JAJIBD010024539.1, on the reverse strand, counting down.
CCACAGAGAATGGCCCATATCCAAAAGGGTAAAAGCAACAAGTGCTGGCGTGGATGTGGGGAAAAGGGGACTCTCATACACTGTTGGTGGGAATGTCGACTTGTACAACCTTTCTGGAAAACAATATGGACATTCCTCCAAAGACTAGAAATTGAGCTCCCCTTTGACCCAGCCATACCGCTCTTGGGAATATACCCTGGAAAGCCAAAAACACATAAGCGGAAACACAATCTACACTTTTATTTTCATAGCAGCACTATTCACAATAGCCAGAACCTGGAAACAACCAGTATGCCCGAGAACTGATGACTGGATAAAGAAACTGTGGTACATCTACACAATGGAATACTATGCAGCTGTCAGAAAAAAATGAAGTTATGAAATTTTGCTATAAATGGATGGATATGGAAAGAATCATGTTGAGTGAAATTAGTCAGAAGGAAAGAGAGAGACATAGAATGACTGCATTTATTTGCATGACATAAATATACTAGGTGATCTTACCGAAAAGTGGAAATTACCACAAGCGTGTGGGAGTCAGAGGTTAGTTTAGATAGAGAAGGGAACATGTGTGAATAAATGTCTAAAGTTCTGATGCTAACATAGAACTGAGCATTAAATACAGACAAAAAATGCAAATGATGGCTTCTAAGTGTACATAGTGCAACCCACAATGTGTGGGAGAAGGAGGAGAGAGAGAGGGAGAGGAGAGGGAGATAAAGAACATGCCATTTAGGCAGTATGTGGGAGGGGGAGGGAATTGGGGACATGGGTGGTAGCTGGGGGGGCACTGGTGGAGGGCGGGGTGCTAGAACACTGTGTGACCGAAACCCCCAAGCGTGAACAGCATTGTAACTGTATATCTCACGGTGGTATAATAAAATGTTAAAAAAAAAAGCCAAAATGAATAAATAAATAAATAATAATAATAAAAATCCTCCTGCAAAGATTACCATTGCTTGTAAAAGGCTGTAAGCATTCTCTCCTGTACCTTCTATTTTATAGGGTTCAAAGATACTGGGTCTAAAAAGTACAGAAGAAAAAAGAAGTGAAAGAAATCCTCTTAAAACACCACCAACAAAAAGCATTCCTGTGCTCCAACATAACTAGGTAAAGACACGCTCGGGTTAAATGCAATAATATAATTATGTAAACATGCAAAAGATAGGCTTTTATTGAAAAGGCATTTTTATAAAATTATTATTCCTTGTAATCACTTTGACCAATGATATCCTGATGACTGGAAAGAGTAAAATGTGTCAGTAAGAGTCAATTCTTGACTTTGTAGCAGATACAAATGTCTCAGTAACCGAGGAACCAAGATGGATGGAAATGACATCATCTAGGGATAGTTTCTAGTGATAAAATACCAGGATTGAATCGTCAGAGGGAAGGAAGGCAGCCATGTGTGAGTTAAAGAAGCAAAAGTCAGGTGTCCAAGGATGTCACCAAATACAGATATTTGACTTGTAGCAGGCTCTTATGAGCATCTGAATGACCTATACTACACTTGTGATACCAGTGATTACGAAATAATAGTATCTTTGTTTGAGGAGCCCTAGAACTCTTTCGAGGAACATCACCCAATAGAAAAAAAGACAATCTTCAGAAACAATTGAATTTCCATGTTTGCATTTGCCATGCTGAACAGAATGACCTCTTTGGAGAGAAGAGAAGATTAAGATCTTAATTAAACCAATGCCCCATTATGCTCAGTAGCTGCAACCAATCACAGTGAGTGATAAGCTATGTCTTTTCATGGACTTTTCAGAACAATATTTTCCTTAGATAATTACAAAAGGGGAATGCATATCAGTAAAACCAAAAATGTTCATGGTCCCAGCTAAGTAAATATCAGTATAAATATTTTAGTTTTGCAAGGGATTTTCTTTTGGGGTGGGATTATGCCTGGCGACCCTCAGAAATCACTCCTGGCATAGCTCAGGGTACCATATGGGATGCCAGGGATGAACCCAGGTTGGCTGCGTGCAAAGGCAAACGCCCTACCCACTGTGCTATGTCTCCGACCCCAAGCAAGGGATTTTCAAAGAAATGTTTTGAATGCCTCTCAGAGAAGACTGTTTCTAGGAAAAAAAGGTTCTTTAAGCACATACTTTCTTTTTGGCCTCATTATATGAATCATGCTGTTCATTTTGAATTTCCCATGATCCCCAAGGTCACTCTCTAAGCAATATGGTTTAAACAGAACTTGTTGCCAAAGATTTTGCCTTAGTTTTCAAGTCTGCATGAATGACAATTTTTTTCACATGTGATCTCTTCTCATTTCCATACATTAAGATCTAGGGGATATGCATTTACTGCAAAATGTTTCACTTCCCAGTAATTACAATCTGCCTCTTCCATCATTTCCTTCCTTTCCCTTGAGTAAACTCTGCTAGGAGGGCAGAGAGAGGAGCTTTCCGCTGCTAATGGGGCCTCTGTGCAGGACTTAAGGCTCCTGGTAGGAGCCAGGAGAGTGAATGCATAAGGGCACAGCTGAGAGCCATTTGGGCGCCTTGCTGTTAGCCTAAAGAAGGTATGCCAGCATCGCAGGCTGACCTATTCTTGGCTTACATAATGAAGAAATGAGTCAGTGTGCTTGCCAATTCAGATACACACTGTGTAAGGGGATATTCTGAGATAACCAATCCCCCTTTCAGGTGCTGCTGGTGGAGTCAGAGCTAATAAATTATGGACACTTACATCCTATTGCTATTTTTTGTCTTTGTGGGTTTTTATTCCATGAGTTTTACTTAGGTCCCAGTGTGGTCCTCAAAATGAGGGGGCTGAGAGCACCTTGGCATGCTGAGAGATGCTCTGAAAATCATCAGATTGGTCCTTCCCTGAAATGAAGAAATGCATCTCAGCCACTCAGAAGAGCCAGTGCAGGGTGAAGATCACCTCATAGTTTGAAAACACAGGGAACTCTCAGACTAAGTGAGGCCTTATCTACCAGACTTTAGGTACTCTGTCAGTAGGTTCTGGTAGTGGGTAGAAAAAAACAGCAAGGAAAGGTGCCCACTTACATCGGTTGCAAAGGACAAATGTTGCATATTTTAAGCAGGGAAACTATATAAAATATCAACAGGTCATGCTTAGATTTTTAGACCTATACAAAAGATCACCTTCAGGAACTCTTGGGATGTACCAGGACTTATTGGCATGATCTCATTAATCCTTATAATCTATGCAGGTAGATGGTAGTAACAGTGGTCTCATTTTAAAAATGGCAAAATCAAGTTTAGCAAGATTAATTATGCAAATCATCCAACTAATAAGAGTATAAATGGGATTTGAATATATGCTATCTATGACTTACACGAGCAGCAGCTAAGAAGATTTTCTATCAGGATTAGCCTGTCTCCAGAAATTATGGAGGATAAAGAAAAGAAGTGAAGTAAAGAAAAGCCATGAGATGCTCAAAGTATAAAAAGTAAAAAGATTCTAAGAAGACTAGAAAGAACACGGGGAGACTCAGCACTTCTCCAATGACACTGGTAGTTCATTTGCTGTTCACTGAGGCCAAAGAAGATTCTAAAGTCACACTGGAGCAATGTTTGCCCCAAAGACTGGGGGCTTGGAGTTGGTAAATTTCCCGTGCAGAATGAAACCCTAGCACAGGGTAACATCTGTTTTCAAGTATGATTTGTCCCCATTTGGCTATTTCAAGGGGTCGACGCCCAGGAAGTGAGTTTCCTTGCTGTCTCCTAGGAGAAGCTGGGAAGAGAGGTGACATCATGGGAACAACGTCTGTCTTCTCAACTGTGACTCACCGATTCTGTCAAAGAAAATCTGCTCCCGTTAGTCCTGCTGCAATGCATGAATTATTCTGTCAGCCTGGCAGATTCTCATGGAAAACGGTACAGACTCTCTCCCCACTGAAAAGAAAAGTGAGGAGAGCAGCATGTGACTCAGGCAAAACTGAGTCACAAGTGAATTTCATCTATGTCCCTCATGTCTCACCAAAACCAGAAAAATGTATATATGCTAATTCCATCTTCATCTTGTGTGCATACATAATAAACAGAATCCACTCCCTCTTTTGTATGCTCCTAACACTTTGTACAAATTGTTCAATTACAGAGCTTACCACTTTGTCCTGTAATTATATTATAGGTGTCTGGCTTCCCACTAATGCAATAGCATCCTTTCCCCTTAATATTGTAGCCATACACCTGGGATCACACAGAACTTGTATTTCCTAGATAAACAAATGAGAGGTTGATTCTAGCACTGATGAACTTACTATAGGGTGCTCTCTAGACAAAAAAGAACAGTTATTTTCCACAGTTCTGCAAGACTTCACATGGTTCACCACCACATTTAGACTAGGAAGCAGACTAAGTGTGTTTGTATTATTAAGTCTCCAAAATGTTTAGGCACTTAATCAATGAATAATTTTCTTTCTTTTAATATATTTTATTATACCACAATGAGATAAACAATTACAAAAATGTTCATATGTGGGTTTCGGTCATACAGTGTCCCAGCACCCATCCCTCCACCAGTGCCCATTTCCCACAACCAATGTCCCCGATTCCCTCTCCCCTCCCTAGTCTACCTCTATGCAGGCTCTTTATCTCTTACACTTTCTGTCTCTCTTTCTCTCTTCCTTCTCTTACATATTGTGGATTGTAATACATATACTTAATGGTTATCATGTGTACCTTTTTGCCTGTATTTAATGCTAAGTTCTATGTGGTAATAGCACTTTCGACAATTACTGGCACACTGTTCCCTTCTCTGTCTTACCTTAACCTCTGCTCCCACATGTTTGTGGTAATTTCCATCCTCTGACAAGACCTCCTGATCCACCTTTTGCCCAACTTTGTATATTGGTATCATAATATATATAAATATATATACATATATATGTATATATATTTATGTGATGCAAATAAATGCAGTCATTCTATATCTGTCTCTCTCCTTCTGGCTTATTTCACTCAACATGATCCTCTCCATGTCCATCCATTTATAGGCAAATTTCATAACTTCATTTTCCTAACAGCTGCATAGTATTCCATTGTGTAGATGTATCAAAGTTTCTTTATCCAGTCATCAATTCTCGGGCACTCTGGTTGTTTCCAGATTCTAGCTATTGTGAATAATGCTGCTGTGAACATAAAAGTAGGGATGGTGTTTCCGCTGCGTGTTTTTGGCTTCCCAGGGTACATTCCTAGGAGTGGTATGGCTGGGTCAAATGGGAGTTCAATTTCTAGTAATAAATAAATTTCATATATGTATGCATGTGTTTTTGTTATTTCTCTTCTCCTATAATCTATGAAATTCATCTACTTTCATTGTTTCATCAAACATAACTCATAAAATTCTCTTTTGATCAATTATTTTCTGTGGAGTTCGAATACTTTCTTAGAATCCTTGCTCCAAAAACAGCATCTCCTCCTTACTCTAAACTGTTAGAGAGCAGAAAGTGCAGGAAATGTGATATGATTATCTCTCCACAAGGCTGCCAACAACCTACCAACCATATTCCAGTTATGATTGATGCTGAATATTCAAGACTCAGCAAGGACAGTATCACCTCCCAAAGAATATACAATGAGTGAGAAATAAATAATAAAGCAAACAGTAACTATAAAATCAGAGGAAACACACAACGTCATGAGAAAAATTTAGGAAAGAGATCAGACCTGATCTGGAAATCACCAAAGGGCCTCCTAATAAATTACTTTTTTTAAAATTCTGACCTGAGAGATATGTTAGACTTATTCAGACAAATAGAGAATCTGGGAAATAGAAGATGACCCAGAGATGAGAGAGAACACAACACAAGCAGCCCACCTAAGAATAGCTCTGGTTCACACAGAAGGCAAACATGGCACTCAGCTACTTCAGTGCAATGTAAGCTACGGACTCACTTTAACCAAAGTGGTGCTATGGGGATAAATGTTTCAGGAGAGATTTGGGTTCTAGACAAACACTGTAGCTTTGGGTGCTAGATGATAAGGAGATGCTAAATGAAGTAACAAGTAGACCTTCAATATTTTCCTTTTAGCAGTAACACATTGGTTGCCATGGATTATAGGGCTGAGAGATTAGATGTATGGAAATACATAGGGTAGCATTTCAGTAGTACAGAAGGGGGTGGTATTGCCATGAAGAAGCTGGAAAAAGGTAGATGGGTTCACAGAATGAACTGACAATCCACAAGATCAGTGTTGGAAAAATCTTCTGTAATGAGTAAAATAGGACAAATTTAGGTCTGCCATCATATGGTTTCTGTTACAAATATTCAATTATGAAGTTCTACTAGGAAAATAGAAAAAGACAAAGGTTGCAAGGGAATGAATATGCCTGCTCTGATAAAAAAAAACTATGTTTTGTAAAATGTCAACAGGTCAAATTTAATAGGGGCTACACTGTACTGACTCTTGAACTAAATGAGGGCTAGGGCAGTGAGATAAGCCTAAAATGACTATAGGGATGTGAGCTAGCCAGAGTTACTAACTATAGAAAAAATGAAAAGGAAAAGGTACAGGGTCTGAGAGATGGAAGTAGAACACTGATTTCAGACAGGCTGAGTTTCAAATACTCACAGGGACCCAGAGGAATGCCACAGTGGCTTAGAGAGACTGTTTTTCAGATGCAAAGTCCTAAGTCCCCACCTCCAGTCTCCTTTTGTGCTGAGTGTGACCCACTCAACTCTGCTGTTTGAGTCTGGCATCTCTGCCTGCAACCCCCAGTGCCACAAGCAAGTTCTGGCCATAGCACAACCACTAGCCCAACCTCAAATACCATGGTGTTCAATAAATATAAAATAGATGAGGGTGACAACACTACCCATATTTCTCTTGACTTAATGATATACACAGTTGGCAGGTATGTACAAGTACCACCATAAAAGAGATACAAGTGCTGGTGAGCACTACAACTAAAATAAGACGAGTTAACAACATTACCAGAAAGTTTGATCCCTGGTAAACGTGTGTGAGCAGTATAGCAACACCTGGAGAAAACCGCACCTGGGACTTGTTGCCTCAAGCTCACAGTGTGAGCAAGTCATGTAACAAACAATAGAGCTAACCGAGTACAGTCCTCAGCTGAGTGTGTGAGCTGCTGTGCAACCTCCCTTACGGAGACACCATAGCTAAATGTATCGTCAATAGCCAGGCATGTACACAATCTGTAAATGCCTGACAAGACAGACACTGGGTTCTGGAGCAAGGTCATCAGCAGAGCTCCTCCCACTTGGTCAAGGGGAAAGTTCAAGAGGAACTTGTAGGTGTCCACAGGCCTCGTCTATAAGACACACATAACTCTAGGGTGTGCATGGAAATCCGCAGGAACAGTGTGGCCAGCCAGGAGTAGTGTACTGGGTGAGAGCCAGTTCCTGAGGCAAGGACATCGATAGATGCTGACATGGTGGGAGGGATCAAAACTGGAATCTCTGAAGGAGACTGGGGCCAAGAAGCCCAACACTGTGGGAGAGGTGCTGAGGAGGAAGAAGGGTCAGAAAGCAAGACAAAATGAAAACAAATCAGGAGCTTGTTTAGATATGTAATGAATGGATACAGAAATAGGTGTACATTTAGTCAATACTGTTCTCATCTTTGATAAGCATTTGAAAAGTCTTTGATGAACAAATACCTGATCGGTGTGTCTTTTTATTAAGATTTTTTTTAAGGCTCAGTAGGTTTATTTTTTTTCCATTACCCATGAACATTTTATTTTTTTCTTTTTTTTTGATTTTCATTTTATTATTTTTTATTTTTTTAAGTATTTTATTATACCACCATGAGATATACAAATAAAAAGATATACAATTAAAAAGTTCATATTTGGGTTAAAAAATGAGACAAAGTGCATTAAAAAAGCAAAATGGGCTCCTTGGCAAAAGTAAAACTTTTCAGACCATTCCCATGATCCTCGATAGGGATATGAATTGTAACATTCAGTTTTCTGTTTTCTTTTGTAATCATAAATCAACCTTTACAGTAAAATGTGCATTCTATATAAAAATTGTATGTAACCTTACACATACTTGAATAGATGACTATAAATATGAAAATACTAAGTAGACACAGCACATACTAGAGTCGCCACTGCAATGTTTGTCTTTCTCACTTCCATTTTCAACTGCCCTGCTCTACTTTTTTTTTCTGATCTAAAGAATGAAGAGTTTATTTTTTTTAAGTATTTTATTATACCACCGTGAGATATACAAATAAAAAAGATATACAATTAAAAAGTTCATGTTTGGGTTTTGGTCATACAGTGTTTCAGCACCCGTCCCTCCACCAGTGCCCATCTCCATACAAATAAAAAGATATACAATTAAAAAGTTCATGTTTGGGTTTTGGTCATACAGTGTTTCAGCACCCGTCCCTCCACCAGTGCCCATCTCCATACAAATAAAAAGATATACAATTAAAAAGTTCATGTTTGGGTTTTGGTCATACAGTGTTTCAGCACCCGTCCCTCCACCAGTGCCCATCTCCATACAAATAAAAAAGATATACAATTAAAAAGTTCATGTTTGGGTTTTGGTCATACAGTGTTTCAGCACCCGTCCCTCCACCAGTGCCCATCTCCATACAAATAAAAAGATATACAATTAAAAAGTTCATGTTTGGGTTTTGGTCATACAGTGTTTCAGCACCCGTCCCTCCACCAGTGCCCATCTCCCACCAACATCATCCCCGGTTCACTCCCCTTCCCCCAGCCCTGCTCCATGGCAGGTTCTTTATTTCTTTGCCTTTCTCTCTCTTTCTCTTTTCCTTCCCTTCCAGACTATGGATTACAGAACATACATTAAAAGGTTGTCATGTGAATCATTTTGCCTCTATTTAATGCTCAGTTCTAGGTTGGCATTAGTACCCTCGACTATTATTAGCACCCTGTTCCATTTTCTGTCTTTCCTAAACTCTGACTCCCACACGTTTGTGATAATTTCCACCTTTGACAAGACCTCCCGATATATGCTTCACTTGACCTTGGATATTGGTATCATAATATGTACATATATATTTATGCCGTGCAAATAAATGCAGTCATTCTGTATCTGTCTCTCTCCTTCTGGCTAATTTCGCTCAACATAATCTTCTCCATGTCCATCCATTTATAGGCAAATTTTATATCTTCATTTTTCCTAACAGCTGCATAGTATTCCATTGTGTAGATGTACCAAAGCTTCTTTATCCAGTCATCGATTTTCGGGCACTCTGGTTGCTTCCAGATTCTGGCTATTGTGAATAATGCTGCTATGAACATAAAAGTAGGGATGGTGTTTCCGCTGCATATTTTTGGTTTCCCAGAGTAGATTCCCAGGAGTGGTATGGCTGGGTCAAATGGGAGTTCAATTTCTAGTCTTTGGAGGAAAGTCCATATTGTTTACCAGAAAGGCTGTACCAGCAGGCATTCCCACCAACAATGGATGAGTGTCCCCTTTTCCCCACATCCACGCCAGCACTTGTTGTTCTTGCTCTTTTGAATATGTGCCAGTCTCTGTGGTGTAAAGTGGTATCTCATTGTTGTTTTGATTTGCATCTCTCTGATGATTAGTGATGATGAGCATTTTTTTCATATGTTTTTTGGCCATTCGAATTTCTTCCTTGCTGAAGTTTCTGTTCATTTCTTCTCCCCATTTTTTGATGGGGTTGTTTGTTTTCTTCTTGTAAAGTTCTACCAGTGCCTGATATATCCTGGATATTAACCCTTATCAGATGGGTATTGGGTGAATATTCTTTCCCATTCTGTGGACTGCTTTTGTATCTTAGTCACTGTTTCTTTTGAGGTGCAGAAGCTTTTTTAGTTTCATGTAGTCCCATATGTTTATCTTTTCTTCTAGTTGCTTTGTTAGTGATGTTTCACCTTTGAACATGCCTTTAGCTTCAATGTCGTGGAGGGTTTTTCCTATATTTTCTTCAATGTACTTTATGGATTCAAGTTTGATATTGAGATCTTTAATCCATTTTGATCTGATTTTTGTGCATGGTGTTAGACACAGGTCCAAATTCATTTTTTTTACATGTTGCTGCCCAGTTTTCCCAACACCACTTGTTGAAGAGGCTTTCCTTACTCCATTTTAGACTCATTGCACCTTTATCAAAGATTAAATGATCATGTGTTTGAGGTTGGGTGTCAGGATACTCAATTCTATTCCATAGGTCCACAGGTCTGAGGCATCACCTTTCCCAACTTCAAACTGTACTACAAGGCAGTAGTAATTAAAACTGCCCTGCTCTACTTTTAAGGTTTCTCCCTCACCTCCTACTCCACCTATCAGCACCTCTGTGTTTCGACTCTCAAGAAGAAGATAAAGAAAAAAAAGTTGGGTTCCGCCTGACAAAACATTAAGCATCATTTCATTATTAAAACACCTTAAGCTTAAATTGAAATCCTAATCAGAATACTCATGTCCTATTCTAGCAGTTGTGAGCCCAGGACACCTCTTCCAGGGAAATAATAGTCTAAGTTCTTGCAAGTTTTATTTTATTTTTTTAATTAAACATTTTATTATACCACCGTGAGATATAAAATTACAGTGTTGTTCATGTTTGGAGGTTTTGGTCACATAGTGTTCCAGCACCCCGCCCTCCACCAGTGCCCATTTCCCACCACCAATGTCCCCAACTCCCTCCCCCTCCCATAGCCTGCCTAAATGACAGGTTCTTTATCTCTTTTCTCTCTCCCTCTCTCTCTTTTCCTTCTATTACACATTGTGGGTTGCACTACATATACTTAGAAGCCATCATGTGCATTTTTTGCCTGTATTTAATGCTCAGTTGTATGCTGGTATCAGCGCTTTCGACATTTATTCACACATGTTCCCTTCTCTGTCTTACCTAACCTCTGTCTCCCACACATTTGCAGCAATTTCCACTTTTGGTAAGACCACCTGATATATTTATGTCATGCAAATAAATGCAGTCATTCTATATCTCTCTCGTTCCTTCTGACTAATTTCACTCAACATGATCCTTTCCATGTTCATCCATTTATAGGCAAATTTCATAACTTCATTTTTCCTAACAGCTGCATAGTATTCCATTGTGTAGATGTACCACAGTTTCTTTATCCAGTCATCAGGTCTCAGGCATACTGGTTGTTTCCAGGTTCTGGCTATTGTGAATAGTGCTGCTATGAAAATAACAGATTGTGTTTCCGCTGCAAGTTTTTGGCATCCCAGGGTATATTCCCAGTCTCTCTGTCTCTCTCTGTCTTTCTCTCTCTATTTCTCTCTCTCTTTCTCTCTCTCTCTGCAAAATAAGAATGCAAAACCTTTGAAGCATGTAAAGGGATTCTGAGGACTTTGTCTATGAAATACTTTTGGCAAGAAATAGCCAGTGCCTTCCTTATAAATATGGTAGAAAGAACAAAACAAATTTTTTGTTTTGTTCTTTTCCAATTTTCCATAATCTGTCCAAGAGGTACACAGATGTTAAAGAACACAAAATTAGTAACCTCTTCTACTTGCCCAGAATAAATTATTAATGTACTTAATCTGACCAAGTGACTATAAGCCCAACCTCAAACACCATGGTGTCCAATAAATATACATATAGGAGGGTGACAATACTACCCATATTTCTTGACTTAGTGACTTACACAGTTGGCAGTTTGGGCATAAATTATAAGCATTTTATTCTACCTCTATTGCTTTTCATATTGTAATCCATGTGTGAATCTAAGTACTGAGAATAACTTATCAATTAGCAAATTTTTTTCCTTTAATTTGAGAGAAACCTACCCATATAAATAAAAAAGAAAAATTTGAATACTTCTCTCCTGGATTCTAAGACGACATTTTCTGTCACCTCCACAGAGTCTTTTCAATGCCACCATTATTCAATGTCTGCAGGATTCAAATGTCTGTAAAGCACAGCTAGAAATTGAGGTGATAATATAGGTAATTCTAAGGCAAGGATGATACCCTGCCTTAGAACACTCCCCCTAACATCCTTTACTAGGGCTCATACAAAAATTTCTGTACATCATCTTGCCTAAGATGCTATACACGAAAGCAAAAGTTTATCTAGAACATGAATGAGAAAAGATGGTATCCAATCTCTGTTTAAAACAGTGAAACAAAAAAGGCAAAAAAAACCCCCACCTATTCAAATTTCTTATATGGTACAAAGAAGCCTAAAGAGCAGGCATCATGGCTACGATCTCATTTCTACTAGGTTTGGCTTCAGATTTATGCATACATGCTTGGCATGCACACATGCATATGTGCAGGTACACACGTCCTGTTCACTCTTGAGACTGCTTGGAATGAAGTCTCTACACAGCCTTACTCTGTGAAAACACTCCCTCATCTCTTACTGAATAATTATAGTTTCTTCAGGGGTCACCTCCTGGAAGCCTTAGAAGTCATTCTCAACGCTCTCTAGATACCTGCACTAACTGACAAAATGAATACAGCCCTGGGATGATATAGTTTTGTATCTGAATTAGCAGCATGGTAGTAGATCTATGAAACACAATGAAAAAAAATAAAACAGAACTAGATCCAAAGACCTGTGGGAACTTCGCACATGAGGAAAGTATAAAAGCAAATGGACAATGAAACAGCAGGGGGTGGGGGCGGTCAATGAGTAAAATCTGTAGAAATAATCACGATCACGATCACGATCTTCCCGTTAATCATCTATTTGCTAGAGCGGGCACCAGTAATATCTCCATATGTCCTGTCTCATGCCAGTAGAGCAAAGGGCATCGGCTTGATACAGGAACATAAAGAGCCTCAAACCATTATATTAGGTCATGGGAATGACCTAATATAATTGTTACTGGCATTTGGCATGTCAAATACAACACGAGCAGCTTGCTAGGCTTGCCATGCGGGAGCCATATTCTTTAAACACCTCCAAATAAAGCATTTATTGATGAACTGCGCGGCCGCTTGCGCCGCCGAGCCGGGCTGTGATGGGCTGGTCGGTTGGGTGGAGTTCTGAAGAGAGGGAAGTCCGCATGTGGAAAATGGCAGCACCCATGGAGTGGGTGGGGGGGTCGTCTGGCTTGTTGTGAGGTTCTGCCGGGGTGGTGGGCCAAGGCTAGAACCCACCATGCCTCCCGACTGCCTCATGAACGGCTGCGCACAGGGAGAGCAAGGAACCGCTCTGCCCCATGTCTAAGAGTCTCTGGACCAGCATACCTGGGCCGGACTGAGGAAGAAACGGCTGCAGGGTGGGTGTCGATGATCCGGGCTGTGATGGGCTGGTCGGTTGGGTGGAGTTCTGAAGAGAAGGAAGTCCGCATGTGGAAAATGGCAGCACCCATGGAGTGGGTGGGGGGGGTCGCTCTGGCTTGTTGTGAGGTTCTGCCGGGGTGGTGGGCCAAGGCTAGAACCCACCATGCCTCCCGACTGCCTCATGAACGGCTGGGCACAGGGAGAGTAAGGAACCGCTCTGCCCCATGTCTAAGAGTCTCTGGACCAGCATACCTGGGCCGGATTGAGGAAGAAACGGCTGCAGGGTGGGTGTCGATGATCCGGGCTGTGATGGGCTGGTCGGTTGGATGGAGTTCTGAAGAGAGGGAAGTCCGGATGTGGAAAATGGCGGCACCCATGGAGTGGGTGGGGGGGTCGCTCTGGCTTGTTGTGAGGTTCTGCCGGGGTGGTGGGCCAAGGCTAGAACCCACCATGCCTCCCGACTGCCTCATGAACGGCTGGGCACAGGGAGAGCAAGTAACCGCTCTGCCCCATGTCTAAGAGTCTCTGAAATAATAGTAGAAATAATAGTTTTGGATTCTTAGCAAGTGCTTGTTCCCAAAAAACTTTTCTAAATAAAATATTAAAAAAAGTATTTTCCCATTAATTAATTCTGGCTAGATTATTCAAATGTTTTCATTTTTAATATGGAAAACCATGAAAAATTGAGGGATAATTTCTATGGCTAAGGGAAAAGGACTATTTTCTTTTTTTTTCTGTTTTTGCTTTTTTGGGTCACACCCGGCGATGCTCAGGGGTTTCTCCTGGCTCTGCACTCAGGAATTACCCCTGGAGTGCTCCGGGGACCACATGGGATGCCAATGATCGAATCCGGGCTGGCACAGGGTGGCCGCGTAGAAGGCAAACATCCTACCCGCTGGGCTATCCCTCTGACCCAAAAGGACTATTTTCAACCATGATTCTTAAATGGCAATATATTTCACGGCCTAACTTTTGAAAGTAGCTTTTGTGAATAAATAAATCTAAGTGAAAATACAATTATAAAAATTAGGTGTCAGGCAATATATCAAGTATGCACATTGTACCAAGTATTCCAAACACCTAACTTGAATAAATTTATTCATATGACAGAGGATTAATCTCCTCAATATATAAAGAATGCCTTGAACTATTACAAAAAAGGCAAATATACTACTAGCAAGAGCAAGGCAGAACCATGTATACAAACTGCTCTAAATTAACATAATTTAGGTTTAAAACTCCACATCAAAATAATTCAGATTTTTTTGTCACTGTCCCTATGAGAGCCAAAGGAAAGTTCCTGAGGGAGTTAATAGAGGACCCTTGTTAGTGCAATGTTGTGAGGTTATGGTCTAGATGCTGACCCAGAGCCTCACATATATAAAATATATGAGCCACAACTTCTGCTAAATTTCCATTTTTAGTTGGTATTTTGCAATTAAAAATAGCAAAGGTTTTAAAATATGGGAAAATAAGGACTATTAAATACTGCTGCAAAGCGAGCTGTGGACATCTGTCGTGGAGCTGCTGGTATCCCCAACAGTATCAGGACAGAATTTCTCTTCTACCTACAAGGCTGCACTGGAAATGGATGAAAACTCATGAGTCCGGCGCAGTTCCAAAAAGGCTTTTAATAGTACAAAAGCTCTACCACCACAATCCAATATAATGAAAGACTCTATCTATGGTCAGAGCTTAGACCATACATGAGAGCCCAAGCCTCCCACCAAAGAGGATCCCACCAGAGAGAGAGTCCTACCAAAGAGGGTCCTACCAGAAAGGAGTCATACCAAAGAGAGGATCTCACCTGAGAGAGCTTTACAAAAAAGGGGAGAGTACCTCAAGTCAGTCCTCTTATATACACCAAAGTATATACCAAAGTACCTCAAGTCAGTCCTCTTATATACCCCAAAGTATACCCAAAGTAATCCTAACTTTGTACCTCTTATATACACCAAAGTATATACCAAAGTACCTCAAGTCAGTCCTCTTATATACCCCAAAGTATACCCAAAGTAATCCTAACTTTGTACCTCTTATATACACCAAAGTATATACCAAAGTACCTCAAGTCAGTCCTCTTATACACAACAAAGTATACAACAAAGTAATCCTAAAGTCAGGGAGGGTCCTGTCAACAAAGAACCCTAAACAGCTTCTAGATAGTAGAAGAGTGTAGAAGGGTGGTGCCACACCATATTATAGGTATAAACAAAGGATGACACCAAGGACTAATCCCTTCTTCTGAGATTATCTCTTATGTAAAACACTGGAGAGAGAGGGGGGTGTTATAAAAAATAATACATCTTAATTTCATGGGCTACATGTAATCTACAAGGTCCTTCTTACTTATTATCTGCATGAGGGTAGTTCTGGGTATCTTGTTCTCCGTGATATTGAAAGGGCCACACTCGCCTGCTTAAGGGCAAATTAGTTTGATCCTTCCTATAATCTTAAAGATAGTTTCAAAGTAGCCAGGGTGTCAATCTTCTGGTAAATTCTAGCTGTCCCATTCTGGGTGCAGTGGGTATAAAGAGGAGCTGTGCCCAATCTAGAAAACATAGAAGTCTTAGTAGATGTGTAATAATAAGTCAGAAGTTACTCATTCAGTCAAGGTGACTTCAGTAACTACCACACCCTACATCAGTGTTTACATAGAAGAAAGATCTCAATAGTATGAACCCTGGCTTAAGAACATGTAAATAGATTAAGCTGTGAGTGGATAAGTGTGTGAGCCTATCATCCAACAGACATTAGTTTCAGAAGTATCAAAAATTCCAACAATTTTTCTTTTGCTTTTGGGTCACACCCAGCAATACCCAGGAGTTACTCCTGGCTCTGCACTCAGAAACTACTCCTGGCGGTGCTCAGGGAACCATATGGGATTCGGGGATCAAACCTGGGTAGGCGCATGCAAGGCAAATGCTTTACCCACTGGACTATGGGTCTGGCACAAAAATTCCAATAATTTTCACCAGAATTTATCCTAGAGAAAAATCTAAACATCGACAGACAGCTGCTTAGTACTGTAGTAGTCCTATATATTATTTATGCCCATCAAAATCAAATATTGACATACTTATTTACATAAAAAAACTCTGAATGTATTCTGAAAATCTTCTAAAAATCTAATTACAAAAATTACATAAAATTATTCTTTAAAATATTTATTGGCATAACATAGTTTTCTACTGCAATTGTGTTAAATGTGTATGCTTAGTGTTTATGCTTCAGGTGGGTTATGCACCATATCACCACCACTGTCCCTAGGTGGCTATATTACAATATATTTATCTGTTAGGCATTTTGTTACCAGATCTTGGTTATTATAATTAGCACAACACACACAGGTATACAAAGTAATGCCCTTGTGTCCCTGAGGTAGATTACAAAGGTCAAAACAGCTGGATCAGATGGTGAGTCATTTTAAATTTTTTGAGACATCCCCATATTGTTTTCCATAGAAGTTGAACCACCAATAGTAAATGAGGTTTCCTTTTATACCACACCACTCCCAGTACTGACTGTTTCCTTTTTGTTTGTTTTATGTGGACAGTTTTCATTTGTGTGAGGTGAGATCAGTAATGATGAACACTCATTCATGTGCCTCTTATCTATCAGTATATCATATTTGGAAAAGTATCTGTTCAATTTTCTTCCCCATTTTCTGATGAAATTATTTGGTTTTTTGTTTCTGTGGACTTTTCTGGAGTGTTTTATGTCCTTTGTCAGATGTATGGGAAGTCTTTTCTCTCATTCAATATGTTATCTTGTATTTTGGCCATAGTTTCCCTCATTGAGCAGAAAACTTTTAGCTTGATGTAGTATCCCATTTATATTTGCTTCTGCTTTCTTTGCCAATGGGGATGAGTCACTGAAGATATCTCTGAAATCATTATCATTGAGAGTTCTCCCTATGATTTCCTTGATGCATTCTATGGCTTTAGATGTAACTTCAAGGTCTTTATTTTATTTTGGGGAGCTCTTTTTTGGCGGCAAAACCTGGTAATGCTCAGGGGGTTACTCCTGGCTCTTTACTCAGGGATTACACCTGGCAGAGCTAAGGGAACCATATAGAATGCCAGAGATCGAACAGGTCGACCAAGTACAAGGCAAACGCCCTACCTACTGTACTATCACTCCGGATCTCAAGGTCTTAAGTTTTAATTATCTTTTGCATATAGAAAAATCCATATTACAGATTTGTGTGTGTGTGCTTTTGTAGCTGACCAGTTTTCCCAACTCCATTTGTTTTCTTTCTCCCACGTTTTATCAGGACTTCTTTGTTGAATTAACCATCTTAATCTAACAAAAATCTGATTTTAATCCATGTATATAAATGTTTTTGTCTTTTGCATTTTGTCTGTTTTTTTAAATATTAAACAATTGTCAGTAATTTTTTTTCATTTAAAAGCACACATACTTAAATATATAATTATATTTACTATCATTTAAATAAAATAAGACAGAAGTAAGACATATTAAGAATAGGAAATATTTTTAAAGTAAACCTGTAATTTTTACATCTCAGATAGGATATTTATTTATACCTTAGTAATTATTCTACCAGGCAGTTATTGTTTCCTTGCGTTAAAAAACGAGGTCTAAGGATAGTACAATGGGTAAAGCGCTTATTGGCATGCAGCTCACCTAGATTTAATACCTTTGGTCCCTAAGGCACTGCCCGAAATGATCCCTGAGCAGAGATGCAGGAGTTGAGCATAGCTAGGTTTAACCGAAAAAAATAAAAAAGGAAAATGGAAAAAATAGAACGATGCTGGATGAAAAACTGCAAACATTTCCCTGAGAACAGGTACAAAACAAGAAATGTACAGCTTCATCACTTTTACTCAACAATATTATGTTGAATCCTAATCACAGTATAAAGCAAAAAAAAAAAAAAACAAACTAAAGGAATTAAAACTAGAAAAGAAGTTAAATGATTACTATTTGTGGTTGGCATGATAATCTATGTAAGAAAATGTAATTATGTCACAAAACACTTTTAGAAATAATAATATGTACTGTAAAGTGTGAAGCTGCAAAACCAATACACAAAAATCAATGTGTTGTTTTATTTCTGTTAAATCAGTTTTCATTTCTATATGCAAATAATGACATAGATAGGAAATATTTTTAAATACCATCTACAATTATATGAAAATATGTCAGGTACCCTAGATCAGAAAATGATGTGAAAGACTTATTTATCAAAACCTGAGGTTACTATTTAAATAAATAGAAGGCAAGGTAATGGAAAGGTATTCTTTGTTCATGAATTGGAAAAATGAATATTATTAGAATGACCATGTTACCCAAAGTATTATACAGATTCAGTACCATTCCTATCAAAATTCCAGTGACAATTTTCAAAGATATAGAAAAATAATATTAAAATTTGTATGGAACACCCAGAATATCCAATAGTTTGAAAAAAGGATGTCTTTATACAGTGTATAAGAAAGTTTTAATAATCAAAGCCTTGT
The DNA here is from genome assembly GCA_021461705.1 of Cryptotis parvus. Taxonomy (NCBI): domain Eukaryota; kingdom Metazoa; phylum Chordata; class Mammalia; order Eulipotyphla; family Soricidae; genus Cryptotis; species Cryptotis parvus. The sequence goes on along the minus strand of JAJIBD010024539.1, from coordinate 142,083 downwards.
TACTAAAATAAAAGCAGATTCTCAGACAAGTAGAAAGACTTGAAAGCCCAGAAACAAACATTCAGAGGTTGCATTTATATATTATTTCTGAATATATTAATCAGATTTTTGTTAGATTAACATGGTTAATTCAACAAAAGAAGTGCCATTGTAACTCATTTATAACAAAGTCTTACAAGGACACACTTCATAAAGTTATATTCTCTAAGTGTATCAAACAAAATAACGAGATATCACCTGAACTACTGCCGGAACAAATGTCTATATATATATGACTATATATAAGCAAATGTATATTTGCTTTTATGAAGTTTTATACCCAAGACTATGAACAGCTATTCTGAGTTCAGTGAGCATAAAAAAGTATGAATTGTTAATCTTTGTAACAGAAGGTGCACAGTTAATTATTTCCCCCTTTCCCCTGATGGTTCACCTATTTTTAGTCAGAACAAAAAGTTGTAAGATCTTCAGCTATCGGGACGCCGCGGGGGTCCCCAACAGTGCCAGAAAGCGAGTTCCCTTCTACCTCCGAGCCGGCGGGAATGGATAAAAACTCAGATATCCAATGTAGTTTTAAAAAGGGCTTTACTATCACAGGTTCCGATATACAATCCAAGAGCAGGAAAAACCTCCTGACTCTGGGTTCCCAGCTAGGCCCCAGCCAGGTGTAGGCCGAGATGGCTGCCACCACGTGTTGAGGCCCAACAGAGAATGGAGAGGACGGAGAAGCAAAATGCCAAGGGAAGCAGAAAAGGCAAAAGAAAGAAAAAGGAGAGTGTCTTTCTTCTTGCAGCTTATTTTATATCTAGAAATCCGCCCAAACTTCCCAGCCCAGCGCATTCTGGGCTGGGCTATCTAGAGATGAAAACAGGAAAACAGCTCTATAGAAATGTAGCAATTCAGGAGGCCTTCTGGCTGTTTACAAGGACCTAGAGCTCATTCAAAGCCTCCTAACAGAGCTGGGAGGAGCTATAAGCTAAATGTAACTTCCCTGGCAGGGAGGGTCAAATGCCCTCAGGTAATTTCTCCCAGCACCTCATCTAATGTCTTGAGCCAAGATCTGCCTGGAAATGCCTTTATAGGGTAGAGAAGGGGGTTTCTGAGATGGCATGTCTCTGTACCAAAGACTATACTAATGCCAGTTAAATATTTCTCCAAGCTTTCACAAGAGTCTCGTCTACTTCACGGCAGTTTTGTATTTTAGTTGCCTTTGAGTTATCGGGAGCCATGCTTGCTTGCTTGGAGGCAAACAACATTTCTCTCTGGTCTTAAGAGATCCAACGTGGCCAGGCAAATATGCTGGTAAGATCTAGCTAGTCCCATGATGATTGTGGTAGCATGAGAGAATATTTATACCAGCCAGTACGGAATACATGGTCAGATAAACTGCCACATTTAAACTACCCCCCTATCTACGAAGTGACCTGCAGGAGGCAATCCAGGGCAGATGCAGAGGCTTTTAGGTATCCTGCAACATTCAGCTCTAAGGATATATTCACGAACAGGTTACCAGAGCACACTATAGGTTTACAAATATGTTTTTAGTTTTTTATGTCTATAATTAGTTAATATTTCTTACAAAAACAGATGGATATCAGAATCTGGTGAGGAAACTTAAATGAAATACCAACTAAACTTTATATTGTACAGATTGTGAAACTCAACATACATTTTAAAAATGGAACCTTCAACTGGAGTGAGGGGGGAGGGAGAGCTAGAATAGTTTTTTCTGAAAACAAAAAAAAAAAAAAAAACTACCTCATCCCTCCTAGTAACCTTTTAATGCTTACATAATACATAATATCTGGTCAATCAGATATTAATTATCACCACATAGACACACATAATCAACTTTACTCCCTTTGCTGATTGAGAAATAGAGTTGTTAATGTCAAGAAACATTTGAAAACCTTCGCTGAGTTTGCTCAATGGAGCGAGTTCTTTATAAAAGTCAGAGTTTCCATACGGCAAAATCATGAAAATTGTACTCATGAAGGGAAAAAAAAATCCTATGAAAACCAATTTGTTATTGAGCTAGACTAAAGTTGGAACAAAATCAGTATTAATAATCTCTGATTCGGAATTTTTTTTCCACTTCTCATATTTAAAATTGAGTCCTTTGGCTCTTCTTCTTTCCATACCTAACCTCTAAAGTTCTGCCCTGCTGAATTTATGCTTTCCTAGCCAATCTGGCTTTTCAGTCACCTTGCCATATCCCTCACTGCTTTATCCACTGAAAGTGGTTCACATTCACAAGTCAGTCTTTCCCTTTCCTTGGGTGTTGGGTGTTCTTTTCCATTTCATTTGAAACTGACCATCATAAAATAATTACCCTTCAACTGTATAAATGGCCCTCTGTGATGCCTACAGATTGTTTCCATGTTTAGAATGCTAACACACACTTCCTTATTTCAGTTTATTACTGATGTTCCATGTTGTTGAGGCAGTTGCTAAGTCCACAGCCTGACACTGGCTTCTCATTTTCCAAGAGAAAATCCACCTCTTCCTTTGCCAGCTGATTCCCCTCTTAAAAAGAAACCCAAATTTTCTTCCTCTTCTTTGAGGAAGTTCTCATCTATGAAAGCTCCATTACAGCATTACAACACCTTGAGTAAAATCCTCTCAACTGTTTGGTACATTTTGTCTCTCACAGAGAGCATTTGGTCAATGAAAGCCTTCTCTATGGATAAGCCCCAAACATTGTTCTCTCACGGAACCACCACCAACCGCTCCACTCTGGGTGAGGATAAAAAACACCCCGAAAAAACAGGGCACACTGCACACACCATAGTATGTAAATCTACAGCAGGAGGCTCGGTCCCCAAGTGTAGACAATGGGTGAGGTTGGAAGTTCAGTGAGTTCTGACTCCACACTGTAATCACAAGATACATGTCAAAGGAGCATATGGTCTTCTTAGAAGGCAATCAGAATAAGATCATGCTGGGAAAATGGCTCCTCACCTCACCTACACCAAGCTCTACAGAATTCTAAGGACGGTTACTAGGGAAACTGAATACTTTTGAGCCTTGATTTCCCTCATCTGGTAAAATACTTCAATACCCTAGCCATAGTCAGAGGGTCAGCTTTGGTTCAAAGTAGCACCCAAACCCTTTCTACTTTACCTTTACATCCGGTAATCTTTCCTTTGCCTAAAGATAAATAGTTTTATTTGGGATAGAATTCACATACCACAAAAACCACCCTTTCCACCATTAAGGAGTTTTTTTTTATAATATTCAGAATTTTACAAGTACTTCCATCAGATAGTTCCAGAACATTTCATTGTCGTCCAAAGTGATCCCATATTCATTAACAGTCAATTTTTCTTGTCGTGTTTTATTTTGTTTTGTGGGGAGGCCACCCCAGGAACTTCCCCACATATGGACAGGATGACCCAGGGTCAAAACCATTTTGGATTTGGTAACCTCTCAGGGGTTACCTCTGGCTCTGCACTTAGGAAGACAGCTCATAACTAAACCATAAGACTTTCAAGTATAAGGACATAAGTTCTACCCCAGGAACTTCCCCACATATGGATAGGATGACCCAGGGGCAAAACCATTTTGGATTTGGTTACCTCTAAGGGGTTACCTCTGGCTCTGCACTTAGGGAAACACTCCTTACATGCTTAGGGAACCATCTGGGATATCAGGGATACAACCCGGGTCAGCCACATGTAAGGCAAATGCCTTACCTGCTATACTATCTCCAGTCCCAGCAGTCATTCTTCATGCCACAATCAAGGGATCTCAATTCCGTCATGTATTCTCTAGTTCTATGACGACTCTGCCTATGGTACACATGTCATACAAATAAGGTCGATATATAGCCTGTGACCAGCTACTTTCACTTCTCGGTTCATACTCTATCATGTTTCAGGACTACATTTCTATTCACAGCTGAATAAAATTCCAGAGATGAGCATCTTATATTGCTTTTCCCCATCTCATATTCCTTTTACAGTCAAGGAATATCCATATTTTAGCTAACAGGAATAAAATGGATGGGAACATTCATTTACTGAAATTCCATTTTCAAGTACCAGGTATAAACATTTCATCACATGGGACCCTCTGTGTATCCTTTTCCATACTTCCCGACCAGTTTTCCTGAGTATTCTTTCCGTTGTCTTTTCATCTCTCTTGATTCCTTCTATATCTTCTTTCAATTGTTTGATCTCAACTTGGAACATAATTCAGAAAATAAACGTAAGTTTGTGTGCACAGTAAGTGGAAAAAGACCCAGCAGGGTATTTGGGGCAAGTCCAGGGCCCCATGAGTAGAGCTATGAGCACGCAGGGCAGGCATCAGTGCTGACTGGAGTGTAGTGGCCACACTCCAAAGTTCTCATACATTCTGATGTATTTTAAATTTCTAGACTCTAGCTTTAAACCACAACCGTCACAAACAGAAGCATACCCAGTTCTTTTTCCCAGGGGTTTATTACAATATAATCAGAGCAGTCCATCAGACATAGGCTCTACTTTATAATATAAATTTCAATACTGAATAAGAATAAATATGGTTTTAAAGCAACAAATTCATGACAGAATAATTCCAGCTGGGCACATTAGGGAAGATTACTTTGGAATCTTCCCCCCAAATCATCAGTATTAGCTCTTAAAAGATGACTAAGCTTTAAACAGGCAAAAACGAGGAGCTAGTAAATCTCAAAGAAAAATAACATAAGAGGTTGGGTGAAAGTATGAGAATAAGGTTGCAATAAGACCGACTATAAAATGTGTGGAAGGAAGTGGACTGAAAGTTTACTAACCACAGGACAGACGATTATGTCAATAGCAAAACACTGGCAAAGTTTAAAGGAAAGTCTAGTGTATGAAGGAAGAAAACATTTCAGAAATACCAAAAAATAAGACATGGAGACAGCTCATAACTAAACCATAAGACTTTCAAGTATAAGGACATAAGTTCTACCCCAGGAACTTCCCCACATATGGATAGGATGACCCAGGGGCAAAACCATTTGGAAATGATCTTCAGTGTGCCCTACAATAAAGTGTACAAACCCTGCAGACAACAAGGATGTTTGTGCCTGAGAGCTCGGATGTCTGTGATACCCATTCCACAAATGACTTTCACTCATTCATCAGCCAAGAGTGTGTGAAGACAAGTTTATGACTTATGGATCTAACTCCTAGTGAACACCATAACTAAAAGGATATGGAGGTAAGATATGGAGTGTCAAAAGATTAGTTCAACAAGACTGACTGAAAGACATGGTACATGTGTGGATATAGGAAACCAAGATTCATTACTTCTATCTCCTCTTCATACCAGGTCTGGAAAAACAAGACTGATAAGGAATGAAGTTTCTATTGAGCTTTCTTTTTTACCTGGTACCTACCCAGAAAAGGCTCAAACCAAATGACATGATACCACAGGTGCTCAACTACTCCTGCATTGGTGTTAATAAAGGAAAAGACAGAACAATCACAAAGAACAATCACCTTTAAAGAGGTGATTAGAGGTAGGGAATAAGATAAGGTATAGAAAAGAATTCCAGCAGCACTGAACACCTAGTGTAGAATAACAGTGAAACAGATGAGATACAGAACAGGGAAACTAGAGCAGAGACTCAGAAAGGGGCTGTGTCACCACGGACCCCTTTTGACCTTCCTGGTTTCATTTAACTATAATGCAACAATGACCACCACAAACTCTGTTGGTCTATTTTATGTTATTTTATTAGCAACCAACGCACCAATGTGGCAATCCAAACATAAATACCTTTGGAGTTATCTTGAAAACAAAGGACCTATCAATAATAGAAAATTGGAAATACAGAGCTCTAGAGGGCCTAATACCTTGTATAGTCAACATGATGAAAAAAGAAACCACTTAGAAATTCTTCAGATGCCAAGTGACAAAAAGTGACAATAAATCTCTGCCAAATGACAGTAAAACTCTATGATTATCAAATAAATCTGAACCAAACTTTAAATACTTTCATAAAACAGTATCATTTGAAAATCTGAAGTACTATGAATTTGAAACAAATGTCTATTTCCCCCTCTTTTTATAATTGAGACAAAAAAGTCAAAAATCAACTTAACACCTAGATCAAAAAATAGAAAATTCTAATCAACACTGCACTTCTCATGAAATTATAGCAGGCTAAACTGCAAATAGCACATTTCAAGACTCCTGCACACTTCCCTAAAGATGCATTTATTACAAACATGCTATCTCCCAACACACCTGCTCTAGAAAAACACTAGTCATATAAGCTGAGAAACTCCTCGCAACTTTAACCTTTTTGGAGAAGAAATGCATAGTTTTCAGTCTATGCACTAGTAAAGAGGCTTGTGGAAAACAATTTCACAGTTTAAAAAGCAGAATCATGTTGGTACTTTGAGGCCTGCCAGCCAATATTTGAGATACAGAAGCAACGAATTCATCCCAGTTGAATGAAAGAATTGAAAGGTGAATTGTCAGACCTCAACCCTAGATTGCTGTCTTATAACTTGGGAAGCAATTGCACGGAGACTCATTCTAGAACTTGAACAAACAGGGACAAATGCCACAAGCCATGTAATAAGTGAAATGAATGTAATGAATTAAAAAAAAACTCTGGTAAATAATAAATCAGTGTGAGGCTCAGGGTCTACATGTCACACTTAATGAAAAAGCTTAGTGTCCCTGTTATCACAAGGAACATCAGCTGAGAAATGTCTTGGAAGAATGATCACAAGTCAGACAAGTCACTTCAGGCAAACATACTGTGGCTTCTGTCTTAGGTTCTAATACGGAGCTCTACAGAGGAACAGCTTCAACTATGTGAGGGAAAGGAGCAGAGACATTTGTTTTCTCCTTGGCAGAGAGGGAAAGTATCCCAGTACAATAGCAATTGCTAGAGGGGGGAAAAATGTTCCCGGGACTTCAGAAGAGTCCCTCATATTCTGAATACTAAAGAACTTTTCTTAGGCATTTTGAATGAGCTAAAAACCAGTTTTGAACGATAAAGTATTAAACCATTCCTATGGGGAATAAGAACACTGGAGATTATTTACTTTTCTGTAATTACTCTGGCACATACGGAGATTAGCTTTCAAATACTACTAGGTTTGCATACAGAGATTTCAATAATGAAGAAAAATTACTTCAAGTTTCCATATTCAGGAGCTTGAAGTATATATTACTGTTAAAGAATGAATAGTAGTTAATACCTATACAGTGAATAATAATTACCAAACTCACAAATTGTTCCTCAAATGTCTGTATTCTTTCCTCAAAAGCAATCATTGGCTCCTAAGAAGCACCTTGATTTGTATCTGATGAAAATACATTTATACATAAACAGGTAAGTTTGTGTTTCATACTTCCTGGATATTCTGGGGAGTCAGTGGGCCCTAGGGTCACTCCTTGTGATAGTGAGGCAAGGAGGATGCAAACAACCAATAATGGAACTTGGTGTCATCAGGGCCACATTCAATTATGCTCAGAGAACATCCAGGACTTTATCTGCTGGAGACTTTATGGGGATGGAGAGGGTGGGAAGATACCACCCATCAGATACCAGGGACTGAACCAGGGCTACATATATACCAAGTAGCTGCCCTGACCCTATGCTATCACCAAGAGCCAAATATTTCATTCCACCCCCTTATTTTTAGTTACCATGAAATTACAAGGTTATTCATAGTTGGTTTTCAAGCATACACTGTTTCGACACCAGTCCTTTCACCAGTCCCCACTTCTCTCCACCAATCCCCTCACTCCCACCTTGATGGCCTTCACATTCCAATTTCTAAACTAACCTCTCAGGAAACCTAGAAACCTTGAAAGAGTGTTCCACAATGTAAAATGCTCTTCCCTATGGTTTGCTTGCTTAGGAAGCTATTTTCTCCTCCATATAAAACCAAAGATATAAAGAAATTATTCCATTAAATAATTTGGCTATTTTTCGGTACACATAACTGCTGCAATGTTATGTGTACCTAGGTCAAGAAGTCAACATGATGAACAACCTAAACCCTGAGCTGTGCAGGAGGAAGAGAGCGGAATGGAATGCCTTCAAAAGCATCGAAGAAATAGCTAAAAGAACAAAAAACCTCGGCTCCAGGCACATCTCTTTGACTCCATCGTTCTCCCTGCATTAACATACACCTCAGGACCTGGGCCCTCTGAAAGCAGGATGAGAATGCTATCCGGGTCTCCCAAAGAGGAATTGAAAGAGCTATGCTTGGAATATCACGTCTCACTCAAGTGAAAGAAGGAATCCGGAGTTCCTACCTCCATCGCTGTTCCAGAGTCAGGGATGCTGCCTCGTTTGCCAAGGCATCGAAAATCAGATGGGCTGGACATGTAATGCGATTTGTAGACAACCGCTGGACTAGAACCATTACCAACTGGATCCCACGGGATGTCAAAAGATCACGTGTCCACCCACCTACAAGATGGTCAGACTTCTTCATCAAGACCCTGAACAAACAGTTTGAGACTCTTCGTATTCCTAAAGCAGCCAGATGCCACTGGGCTACACTGGCACGTGATAGGGTCAAATGGCAATGTTACTGGTGCCCGCTGGAGGAAATTGATAAACAACTGGATGTCCAGTGATCTAGTGATTTTTCTGTGCCACTCACTTGGATTTTGCTTAGCCTCTACTCTTATGGGTAATGAGATATGTAGGGAAGGCTCCTGGTGAGGAGAACTTATGTCGGGACCACAAACCCAGGCAGCTTCAGATGGCATTCTCAGGTATGTCAGGCTCTTCTGGAAATGTCAAACATGTCTTCCTTCTGTTCTTAAAAGTCCCAGATACGAACCTATTCCTAATATAAATGTACAGATATCTCAATGCTATGCATTGAGAAAGCCCATTCATTCAGTAGTGAAGATGCTCAAAGCAAAATATTTAACAAGCAGATAACTGCTAGGAATTCAGAGACTTACATAAAATTCCAAATAAGATTGTTTTATTCTCCCAAAACATTTGTTCAAAACTTAATCATTGAGAAAGAAAGTACTTTCTTTAGTTTAGGCTCCTGAAAGTGGCCAACCCCAGTTTGATTCTCTAGTCCCATCTAGTTCTCCTGAGTACAGCCAGGAGTAAGCCCTGAGCAGGGCTGGTGTGCTCCCAAGACATAAATAAATAAATAAATAAAGAAAATTTACAAATAAAAGATAGAGCTGATGAAAATTGGAAAATCAGAAGGGAAAAGCTCAAGTAAAAAATGTAAATAGATGTCAAACACAAGTCCTGATATAACAGTTCTTAAATTTAATTTTCTATATTCAGAATCAGCAATCAAGGCCTTTAGATGAGTACTGACTTCAAATAAAAGTGGAGTAACTATTATGGGATTAGCTAGCCCTCCTGCTGAAGATAAGTGTGAAGTTTACACAAAATATAAAATCAATCCTTTGAAAACACTGAAGAGAAATATAAGTGCAGTTGACCTTTGAAAGAGAGAAACCACACTGCCTACGATGTACTTTGATACATCTTTTTCCTGAGGGCAACATTGCTGGAATTCATGCAGAAATCCAGTTTCATTTGGTAGGAAGAGTCAATGGACAGAGTCTGAGGCTGCCAAAGCACTCCCAAAAGTGCTTGGGAGCAGTCATACAACACTAGGCTACTTGCACACAGCCAACACAAGCTCTCTCCCAACACTGCACATAGTCCCTCACGTTGAACCCTGAGCACAGAGCCAAGAGTATGCCCTGAGCACTGTTAGGTGTAATACACAAACAAAAAATAAAAAGGGGCTGAGATGGAAGTCAAAGAAATAAGTGTAGAGAGTGAATTTCTAAAACCTACAATCCTTATATAAATCACTGACTAGCTACTTAATTGTGCATGGATAGGGTAAGACTTAAAAAAAAACCTAGAGGGGAAAAAAAAGCACATCAAAAGACAGACAGACAGAGAGAACCAAATAGAGATTTCAGCACTTGCTCATCAAACAAAATTTGCAATTAAGATTTTTCTTTCAATTCCAAGCAAGTCTGTGGCTCAAGACCACCAGGATCTCACCATTCTACAAGGAAGTGATCATTGATATCAAAAGAGGGGTTCGACAGGGTGATACTATTTCACCAAAACTCTTCAGTGCCACTCTCGAGAACATCATGCAACAATTAGAATGGGAAGGAATGGGAGTGAAGGTAGATGGTCCGCCAACTACACCACCTCCGTTACACTGATGACATCGTTCTAATAACACAAAATATTAGCCAAGCGGCACAAATGCTGGCTGACTTCAACTGAGAATGCGGAATGATAGGTCTACAGCTGAATCTAAAGAAAACTATGTTTAAGAAAAAATGAACTAGTTCCAGAGGCCCCATTCACTTTCACTGGAACAGACATCTCTGAATGCAGCAGTTATGTGTACCTAGGTCAAGAAGTCAACATGATGAAGGACCTAAAACCTGAGCTGTGCAGGAGGAAGAGAGCGCATGGAATGCCTTCAAAGGCATCGAAGAAATAGCTAAAAGGACAAAGAACCTCCGGCTCCGGGCACATCTCTTGACTCCACTGTTTTCCCTGCGTTAACATACGCCTCAGAGACCTGGACCCTACGAAAGTAGGATGAGAATACTATTCGGGTCTCCCAGAGAGGAATCGAAAGAGCTATGCGTGGAATATCACACCTCACTCAAGTGAGAGAAGGAATAGGACCTCCGTCGCTATTCCAGAATCAGGGATGCTGTCTCGTTTGCCAAGGCATTGAAAATCAGATGGGCTGGACATGTAATGTGATTTGGAGACAACCGTTGGACTAGAGCCATTACTGACTGGATCCCATGGAATGTCAAAAGATCACGTGGCTACCCACCTACAAGATGGTCAGACTTCCTTGTCAAGACCCTGAAGGAACGGTTTGAGGCTCTTTATATTCCTGAATCAAACAAATGCCATTGGGCTACATTGGCACGTGATGGGGTCCAATGGAAATGTTACTGGCACCCACTTGAGCAAACCGATGAATAACGGGATTCAAGTGATCAAGTGATCAAGTGATCCAAGCAAGTGTCTGGGTCTTGGGAAACACCTTGCACTTTCCAGTGACACCTAGCAAGACTCATATGTGCTGAACAAATATATTAAAGGATAAGTCCTGGGACTTAAGGCAACAATCAAAACAGATGCATCATAACAATACCTAGTACCTCCACATGTTTAATATGACTGTCAGAAAAGGTAACTAACTGTTATAATGCAACAAAAGTATTCAGAGAATAACTTAGCCAGACTTTTTTTTCAATGGATGATCACTGTACTGGTATATGGTTAAAAATTAGAAATACCTATATGTTGATAGATAGATAGATAAACAGATATATAGACAGACAGACAGACAGACAGATAGATAGATACTTAAAAAAGTAAGGAAATGTCACACATACCAAGAGAAAATGCAGGCATTAAGAATAATGTTCATAATGTGGTACTGGAGTAAAAAATAGACCTGTGGACCTATGGAATATAACTGAGTATCTGACACCAACCTCAAACACATGATCATTTAATCTTTGATAAAGGTGCAAAGAGTCCAAAATGGAGTAACGAAAACCTCTTCAAACAAGTGGTGTTGGGAAAACTGGGCACCGACATGTATAAAAATGAATTTAAACCTGTGTCTAACACAATGCACAAAAATCAGATCAAAATGGATTAAAGATCTCAATATTAGACTTGAATCCATAAAGTACATTGAAGAAAATATAGGAAAAACCCTCCACAACATTGAAGCTAAAGGCATCTTCAAAGGTGAAACATCACTAACAAAGCAACTAGAAGAAAAGATAAACATATGGGACTACATAAAACTAAAAAGCTTCTGCACCTCAAAAGAAACAGTGACTAAGATACAAAAGCAGTCCACAGAATGGGAAAGAATATTCACCCAATGCCCATCTGATAAGGGGTTAATATCCAGGATATATCAGGCACTGGTAGAACTTTACAAGAAGAAAACAAACAACCCCATCAAAAAATGGGGAGAAGAAATGAACAGAAACTTCAGCAAGGAAGAAATTCAAATGGCCAAAAAACATATGAAAAAATGCTCATCATCACTAATCATCAGAGAGATGCAAATCAAAACAACAATGAGATACCACTTTACACCACAGAGTCTGGCACATATTCAAAAGAACAAGAACAACAAGTGCTGGCGTGGGTGTGGGGAAAAGGGGACACTCATCCATTGTTGGTGGGAATGCCTGCTGGTACAGCCTTTCTGGTAAACAATATGGACTTTCCTCCAAAGACTAGAAATTGAACTCCCATTTGACCCAGCGATACCACTCCTGGCAATCTACTCTGGGAAGCCAAAAATACGCAGCGGAAACACCATCCCTACTTTTATGTTCATAGCAGCATTATTCACAATAGCCAGAATCTGGAAGCAACCAGAGTGCCCGAAAATCGATGACTGGATAAAGAAGCTTTGGTACATCTACACAATGGAATACTATGCAGCGGTTAGGAAAAATGAAGTTATAAAATTTGCCTACAAATGGATGGACATGGAGAAGATTATGTTGAGTGAAATTAGCCAGAAGGAGAGAGACAGATACAGAATGACTGCATTTATCTGCATTACATAAATATATAGGTACATATTATGATACCAATATCCAAGGTCAAGTGAAACATATATCAGGAGGTCCTGTCAAAGGTGGAAATTATCACAAACGTGTGGGAGTCAGAGGCTAGGTAAGACAGAAATGGAACAGTGTGCTAACAATTGTTGAGGGTACTAATGCCAACCTAGAACTGAGCATTAAATAGAGGCAAAAAGATACATATGACAACCCTTTAATGTATGTTCTGTAATCCATAGTCTGGAGGGGAAGGAAAAGAGAAAGAGAGAGAAATGGAAAGAAATCAAGAACCTGCCATGGAGCAGGGCTGGGGAGGGGGAGGGAACCGGGGACGTTGGTGGTGGGAGATGGGCACTGGTGGCGGGATGGGTGCTGCAACACTGTTTGACCAAAACCCAAATATGAACTTTTTAATTGTATATCTTTGTAATTTTAAAAATAAAAAAATTTAAAAAAAAGGAATGAACAGAAACCTCAACAAGGAAGAAATTCAAATAACCAAAAAACATGAAAAAATGCTCATCATCACTAATCATCAGAGAAATGCAAATCAAAACATCAAAGAGATATCATTTTACACCAAAGAGACTGGCACAAATCCAAAAGAGCAAAAACAACAAGTGCTGGCCTGGATGTGTGGAAAAGGGGACACTCATCCATTGTTGGTGGGTATGCCGGCTGGTACAGCCTTTCTGGAAAACAATATGGAAATTTCTCCAAAGGCTAGAAATTGAACTCCCATTTGTCCCAGCCATACCACTCCTGGGAATCTACTCTGGGAAGCCAAAAACATGCAGCGGAAACACCATCCCTACTTTTATGTTCATAGCAGCATTATTCACAATAGCCAGAATCTGGAAGCAACCAGAGTGCCCAAGAATCGATGACTGGATAAAGAAGCTTTGGTACATCTACACAATGGAATACCATGCAGTTGTTAGGAAAAATTAAGTTATAAAATTTGCCTATAAATGGATGGCCATGGAGAAGATTTTGTTGAGTGAAATTAGCCAGAAGGAGAGAGAGACAGATACAGAATGACTGCATTTATTTGCATGACATAAATATACATGTACATATTATGATACCAATATCCAAGGTCAAGTGAAACATGGATCAGGAGGTCTTATCAAAGGTGGAAATTATCACAAATCTGTGGAAATCAGAGGCTAGGTAAGACAGAATATGGAACAGTGTGCTAACAATTGTCGAGGGTACTAATGCCAACCTAGAACTGAACATTAAATACAGGTAAAAAGATACACATGACAACCCTTTAATGTATGTTCTGTAATCCATAGTCTGGAAGGGAAGGAAAAGAGAAAGAGATAGAGAGAAAGGGAGAGAAATAAAGAACCTGCCATGGAGGCGGGCTGGGGAGGGAGAGGGAACCGGGGACATTGGTGTTGGGAGATGGGCACTAGTGGAGGGATGGGTGCTGGAACACTGTATGACCAAAATCCAAATATGAACTTTGTAATTGTATATCTTCATAATTGCATATCTCACTCCTGGTATAATAAAATACTTAATAAAAGAATAATGTTCATGTTAGAATCAGCAATTCAAACTTTAAAAACCTGAATTTTATGTATGATAGTGCCTGAGAAATGGCCCAGTGGCTTGGTGACTCTGCTTTTCTAGCATATGGGCAGAAATTTAAGTCCCTTGTGTCCCACATGCATAAACTCTAACAATTCCACTGTCTTCAATCTACACCACTACCAAGTAAAGAAGTACTGTGTAAAGGCCACAACCCAGCAAATACAGCAACTAAAAAGATGGCCATGGCCACAACTTCATTAACAATAGTGAGAGGGGCCAGAGAGACATTACAGCAGTTAGGGAGTTTTCCTTGCATGCATCTAACCTGGATTCAATCCCTATACCCCATATGGTTTCTCAAGACCACCAGCCAGGACCCCTGTGCTTAGTTAGAGCCAGAAGTAAGCCCTCAGTACATCTGGGTGTGGCCTAAAACTGTAAACAAATAAATCTGTGATTAGAAGGGAGAGGGGATAAAATAATTTAAGAAAAAAACTATCATAAAGATGTTACAGATTTCTCCATGTCCATGCTGTCAGGTGTTGCTGCAGGTTCCCAGCTTCCACAGCCAGCAACACCGGATGAGAGACACTCCAGCCCCACAGTTGCGCAGCTCAGTCCCATGTGGAGTGGTCCACGGAATTTCGGAAGGTGGTAAATGGCTCAGTCCCTGGCCAAGTTCAACACAGCTCTAGGGTTCGCACACACGTGCGGGGTGGGGAGGCGTGAGGGGAGCCACGCTGGCCAGACTTGGAGCGGGGATTTGGGCTCCTCCTCCCATTCCTCCACCTCCATGTCGTCGGGCGTGGCTGCAAGCTTCCAGCCACCGCAGCCAGCAACACCAGACGAGAGACACTCCAGACCCACAGATGTGCCGGCGCAACAGACTTAGACAATAATAGAAGTTAGGCCAGGTCTTTCCCAGGATCTTTCACATTTATACACTGTAATGTTCATTCTAGTTGCAACAAACTGGGGAGATTGATGGGAAATGGGGAACTATAATGCCACACTGGAACTCACTATGGAATATACACATAGAGACATCATAAACCATTAATATCTGTAGGGCAAGCCACAAAGTATAAGAGAAGAGAAAGAGAAATACAGAGACAGAGAGAAAGAGAAAGAAAAGATGCCTGATATAGGGGCAGGCTGGGGTTAGGTGAGAGGGACTGTTTGGACATTGGTGGTGGGAATGGAGCACTGGTAAAGGGATGGGTGCTGGAACACTGTATGACAGAGACCCAATTACGAACACTCTTGGGGGCTGGAGTGATAGTTCAGTGGGTGGGGCATTTGCTTTGCATGCAGCTGACCCGGGTTCAATCCCGGCATCCCCTACAGTACCCCTAGCACCGCCAGGAGTAATTCCTGAGTGCATATCCAGAAGTAACCCCTGAGTATTGCTGGGTGTGACCCAAAAAGAAAAAAAAAAATTACGAACATTCTTGTAATTGTATATCTCACGGTGGTATAATAAAAATTAAGGAAAAAATAAAGATGCTACAAAGTCTGTGAAAGAAACTGCTTCTAAACTCAATGGAGAATTTCGGGAAAGTTATAAAACCTGAAAATGAAATATCTGGAAAGCATGAACTGAAAAAATACAGTATTTTAAATTGAAATTTTTAATGGATGGGACTATAGGTGTGGTTACAAAAAAGTTATCAATAAAATTAAAGTATGATCCATAAAATTAATCTGAACTAAAGCACAAAAATAAGAATACATAAACATATTCTTCCAGAATCTCAATAAACTGAGGAAGATTTTAAAGTAGTTCTATATACTTGTAATATAATTGGAAAACTCAGACTACAGAAAAAAAAACAATTAGAATAGAAATATTATCTTAAAATACAAAGCTGGAAAACTTAGAAAGATAATCAAACAGCCTGCCATTTCTAGAATAAAATACAAAGGAAATGGCATTGGCTGGGGAGACAGCCCAAAGAGTTGGGGCATATTCTTTGCACAACCTCCCCAGGTCCAATACCTGGCAAAGGATATCCAAGCCCTACCAAAGGCAGGGAACTCGAACGCAGAAGTAAAAGGACAAAAGAGAGCCAAACCTCGTGACTCTGTGAAAACCATAAAACCTCAGGAACAAAATGTTTATTGAATACAGAGAGAGAAAGAGAAGTCAAGGAGCTTTAAAAAAAAATCAAAGGCCCAGGAGATAGCTCAGTGACAAAATATAAGAGTGAGACTTTGATCCCTGTTGCCACCTGCAGTACAAAGCACAGTTCCAGAGGCTTTGCTATTTGGGGCCATGAGAACTTGCAAACTGCAATCTATAGCAAACCCCGGCCAGGCATGTACGAACACTACAAGTAAAGTATGGGACACCCAGCAAGCACCACAGTTAAGATGTGTGAGTACCGCAGCCAGTACTGTGCATTGAGAGGCACGGGATGCAGGCACTGCAACAAAAATGCACAACTCCTGGTGAATACTGAAACCAAGTACCAAGTGGAACCTCCTCCATCAATGTCACTTGATCACTTGACATCCCGTTATTCATCTATTTGCTCGAGCGGGTGCCAGTAACATTTCCATTTGTCCCTGTCACATGCCAATGCAGCCCAATGGCATCTGCTTGCTCCAGGAATATCAAGAGCCTGAAATAGTTCATTCAGGGTCTTGATGAGGAAGTCTGACCATCTTGTAGGTGGACAGCCACATGATCTTTTGACATCCCATGGGATCCAATCAGTAATGGCTCTAGTCCAGTGGTCATCTCCAAGTTGCATTACATGTCCAGCCGATGTGATTTTTTGACGCCTTGGCAAACGAGGCACTGTCCCTGACTCTCGATCATGGATGGAGGTCAGAACTCCAGATTCTTTCTCTCACTTGAGTGAGGTGTGATATTCCAAGCATAGCTCTTTCCATTCCTCTTTTGGAGACCCAAATAGCATTCTCATCCTGCTTCCTTGGGGCCCAGGTCTCCATCAATGTACCAGGAACAATATAAGGGGATGAGAGAACGCATATAAATATCAAATCTCACCCACAAATCACAAAAAATTCACAGAATTTTTAACTACTTTCTCATGCTAAGATTAAGAAGAAATAATGAAGGACAGGGAAAAGTGGCACGAAATTATAAAGTGCTGATCACTTGATCACTTGAATCCCGTTATTCATCGATTTGCTCGAGCGGCGCCAGTAACATTTCCATTGGACCCTATCACGTGCCAATGTAGCCCAATGGCATCTGGTTGATTCAGGAATATGAAGAGCCTCAAACCGTTCCTTCAGGGTCTTAACAAGGAAGTCTGACCATCTTGTAGGTGGGCGGCCACGTGATCTTTTGACATCCCGTGGGATCCAGTCGGTAATGGCTCTAGTCCAGCGGTTGTCTCCAAATCACATTACATGTCCAGCCCATCTGATTTTCGATGCCTTGGCAAACGAGACAGCATCCCTGATTCTGGAATAGCGACGTAGGTCAGAACTCCGGATTCCTTCACTCACTTGAGTGAGACGTGATATTCCAAGCATAGCTCTTTCGATGCCTCTCTGGGAGACCCGAATAGCATTCTCATCCTGTTTTTGTAGGGCCCAGGTCTCTGAGGCGTATGTTAATGCAGGGAGAACGGTGGAGTCGAAGAGATGTGCCCGGAGCCGGAGGTTCTTTGTCCTTTTAGCTATTTCTTCGATGCCTTTGAAGGCATTCAAAGTGCTGAAAGGAAAACAATTAAAATTCTCTATTTGACAAAAAAAAAAGTGTTCAACTATTTTTATTGAACAAAGTTTTATTTCAAAAGTAAAGGCCAGCCGCCCAGGAGCTGCCCAGGGGCCATCGGCCATAACATGAAGCGGCTGGGGAGGCTGGAGCTCGGCTCGTCCCGGCCCAGCTGAAGAGGGGACCCCAAGGAGGGCAGACGGGTTTTGGGTGTTGGCCCGTCGCCTCTGGGGGTCCCGAAGCAGCCAGATGAGACTCGCCCATCACATTAGCCACCATTTTCGCTGTCTGGACGCTGGGAAACTGCCTCACCACCAGATCAACAGAGCAAAGCCGGTTCGAGCCCAGGTAGGCGGCTCCCAGAGCAGGAATCACTGGGAATTCGTCAGATGGAGTCAGGGTTTGGCCATTCTCCTCTCCATTTTGTTGAGCCTGGTGGCCCCGCCCAGGAGCTGCCCGGGGGCCATAGGCCATAACATGAAGAGGCTGGGGAGGCTGGAGCTCGGCTCACCCCGGCCCAGATGAAGAGGGGACCCCCAGGATGGCAGACGGGTTTTGGGTGTTGGCCCGTCGCCTCTGGGGGGTCCCGGAAGCAGCCAGATGAGACTCGCCCATCACACTAGCCACCATTTTCGCTGTCTGGACGCTGGGAAACTGCCTCACGACCAGATCAACAGAGCAAAACCGGTTCGAGCCCAGATAGGCGGCTCCCAGAAGCGGGAATCACTGGGAATTCGGCCAGATGGAGTCAGGGTTCGGCCATTCCCCTCTCCGTTTTTGTCGAGCCTGGTGGCCCCACCCAGGAGCTGCCTGGGGGCCATCGGCCATAACATGAAGAGGCTGGGGAGGCTGGAGCTCGGCTCACCCGGGCCCAGCTGAAGAGGGGGACCCTCAGGATGGCAGACGGGTTTTGGGTGTTGGCCCGTCGCCTCTGGGGGTCCCGGAAGCAGCTGGATGAGACTCGCCCATCACACTAGCCACCATTTTCGCTGTCTGGACGCTGGGAAACTGCCTCACGACCAGATCAACAGAGCAAAACCAGTTTCAGCCCAGTGCAGCGCGGCCGCTTGCGCCACGCTGTCCATTAAAATAGTGGAAACAGTAATGTCTTTTAATGCATTGAATTCCACGAAGAGCAGGAAAGTTTGGCGGGAGGGAGAGATAAAGAGGAGAAAAAATAACATACAGAACCCGCCAAGTAGTTGAGGTGTGGGAGGGGGAGGGAGGTGGGGACATTGGTGATGGGAGATGGGTTTGGGTGGAGGGATGGGTGTTGGAACACTGTAGAACCAAAACTCTACATGAGCATCTTTCAATTGTATGTCTAAAATGGTGTAACAATATTTGGGGGAAATAATAAAATAAAATAAAATCGGAAAAAAAAGTAAAGGCCAAATAAGTCTCTCTTCAGAGTTTTTCAAGTAAAAATATTTATATAATAAGAAAGATTAAAAAGAAATATAGATTTTTTTCTTGGTTGAAATGTTTATGTGAGATACTAATATTGGATATTGAGATCCTATCAAAAAATTAAATGAACATTAATTTAAATAGTTCAATAATTAATACTAAAATAATAATTAACTGGTATTATGTATTAAGGAGACTCACAGACATGGGGCAGAGCTGCTACCGGATCTCCCTTGCCCAGCCACACACGAGGTGCCCAGGAGGAATGGCAGGTTCTAGCCCTGGCCCGCCACCCCAGCAGTGCCTCGCAACAAGCCAGACTCTCACCAGAACTCCACTCAGCAGACAAGTCTATCACAGCCCAGATGGACACCCACCCTGCAGCAGTTTTTTTTCAATCCAGTCCAGGTATGCTGATCCAGAGACTCACAGACATGGGGCAGAGCTGCTATCGGCTCTCCCTGTGCCCAGCCGCGCATGAGGTGCCCGGGAGTTATGGCAGGTTCTAGCCCTGGCCCGCCACCCCAGCAGAGCTTCGCAACAAACCAGACAATCCCCCCACTACATGAGGGCCACCATTTTCCACATCCAGACCTCCCTCTCATCAGAACTCCACCCAGCAGATGAGACTATCGTGGCCATGCGGTTCATCAGTAAATGCTGTATTTAGAGGTGACTACAAGAGTATGCCACCTGCATGGCAAGCCTGGCAAGCTACCTGTGTCGTATTTGATATGCCAAATACCAGTAACAATTATATTAGGTCATTCCCATGACCTAATATAATGGTTTGAGGCTCTTTATGTTCCTGGAGCAAGCAGACGCCCTTGGGCTCTACTAGCATGAGACAGGACATATGGAGATGTTACTTGAGCCCGCTCGAGCAAATCAATGATAAACAGGAAGATAGTGATAGTGATAGTGAATAATTAACTAGAATTCACAAATAATAGCTGTGAAATTACTCCCCCAAATAAATTTTTAAATACTCATTTAATTAACAAACATATCTTCTCGGTGAGACCCATAGTTTAATCCATGTAACCACAAAAGTAAGTATGTAAATAAAGCTTAGCAGTGTTTTTATTACTGTTTTTGTATTAGTGAACAGACTTCCAAAAACTAAAATGTAGGAATATGGACAAAGTAGCACCTTGAAGTCATGTGCTCTATCGCTGATATATATTCTGTCAAGTATTGTCAGTTAATAAATTATGTAGAAGAAAATATCAGATAATAAGACAAGGGAAAGAGGGACAAAAAAGTAGCATAGTGAGATCTCTTCATTTTACATTACTGTATCACTGTCTTCCCGTTGTTCATCGATTGCTCGAGCGGGCCCCAGTAACATCTCCATATGTCCTGCCTCATGCTAGTAGGGCCCAAGGGCATCTACTTGCTCCAGGAACATAAAGAGCCACAATCCATTCTGGAATGAGGTCTATAATTGTTTCTGGTATTTGGCATATCAAATACAACACAGGTAGCTTGCCAGGCTCTGCCGTGCAGGTAGCATACTCTTTCAGTCATCTCTAAGTCCAGCATTTAATGATGAACCACGCGGCCTCAAGCGGCCGCACGAGCCAGACTGTGATAGGCTGGTCTGCTGGGTGGAGTTCTGACGAGAGAGAAGTCCGGATGTGGAAAATGGAGGCCCTCATGGAGTGGGGGGTTGTCTGGCTTGTTGCAAGGCTCTGCTGGGGTGGCGGGCCAGGGCTAGAACCTGCCATCTCTCCTAGGCTCCTTGTGAGCGGCTGGGCACAGGGAGAGCAAGTAGCAGCTCTGCCCCATGTCTGTCTCTGGATCAGCATACCTGGGCGGATTAAAAAAGACTGCAGCAGGGTGGATTTCGATGAGCCAGACTGTGATAGGCTGGTCTGCTGGGTGGAGTTCTGACGAGAGAGAAGTCCGGATGTGGAAAAGTTCTGACGAGAGAGAAGTCCCTGTGCCTAGCACTCACAAGGAGCCCAGGAGAGATGGCAGGTTCTAGCCCTGGCCCGCCAGCCCAGCAGAGCCTTGCAACAAGCCAGACAACCCCCACTCCATGACGGCCTCCATTTTCCACATCCAGACTTCTCTCCGTCAGAACTCCACCCAGCAGACCAACCTATCACAGTCTGGCTCATCGAAATCCACCCTGCTGCAGTCTTTTTTAATCCAGCCCAGGTATGCTGATCCAGAGACAGACATGGGGCAGAGCTGCTACTTGCTCTCCCTGTGCCCAGCCGCTCACAAGGAGCCCAGGAGAGATGGCGGGTTCTAGCCCTGGCCCGCCAGCCCAGCAGAGCCTTGCAACAAGCCAGACGACCCCCCACTCCATGAGGGCCTCCATTTTCATTTTACATGAAACATAAAATATATTAAAAGCAGTTTATAATTTAATAAATCTAAATTGTTTAATCTCTATAGCAACCACTGAAAAAATAAGACTTGTAGAAACCACAAAGACTGAATAAACATAATTATAAAAGATTACATTACATATTAACATAATGAAGACATTTTAAGATATTACATCAGAACAGAAAACAATTACATGCATTACAAAAATAAACTGGACTCTAGATATGAAAAGTTTAAAATGAACAAAATATACACAAAATAAAATGACAAAGAGCTAGTACGGCTATTTAAATGTCAAGCAAGCTAATACTTCAAGTCAATAGGTATAACCAGAGAAAAAGAATTGTCTCTCACAAATCGTAAAGGGTATTATTTAGAAAATCAAATTACTGATAAGACTGGCAGAAATAAGTAAAGAAATTGGAAACTTCACAGAATTTTTTACTTTTTTCAAGACATAATTACAAAGAAAAAGTATGACTATACAATATTTGCATACTCAAATATAATTTAAATTATATAGGATGTTAAATCAATAGTACAGTACAGAATCACATAGCACACATTTCAAGGATATTGCATAATATTCAACAAAACAGACCATATACTGGTCCACAAGATAAGTGTTAATAAATTTTAAATATACATAAAGCAATATCTCCATAAAAATGTTTAAATTATAAAACACTAATAAGAGATTGAGAAATCCCCGAAATATTCAAAATTTGAACAATACCCAACTAAATAATCCACGCTTTCCCAAAATGTCTTAAAGTGATTGAAGATTTAAATGTAAGACTTAAAATCATAAAACTTCTAGAAAGAAACATAGAAATAAAAATCCCTGACATGGGTATGGTAATGTTATTTTTTAATCTGACACCTTAAGCATAGGCAACAAAAGCAAAAATAAGAAGAGAGAATACATCAAACTAAAAAGCCCCTGTAGGACATGCCCATAAATTAGGGTGGAATAGACTGCATGCGGAAAAATTTCCTTTTAAAGACACCAGTAAAACAGCTATGCAGTTAATGCAACTCACATGAGCTTGTCACTAGAGGATGCTGGTCAATGCAAATACACCAGGATTTTTTTTTTTTTGGGGGGGGGGGGTCACACCCGGCAATGCTCAGGGATTTCTCCTGGCTCTGCACTCAGGAATTATTCCTGGCGGTGCTCGGGGGACCATATGGGATGCCGGGATTGAACTGGGCCGGCACAGGCCGGCTGCGTGCAAGGCAAATGCCCTACCTACTGGACTATGGGCAAATGCCCTACTTACTGGACTATGGCTCAGGCCCCAAATATACCAGGATTTTTAAGGTAAGTGTTGAGAAACCCATGTTGTTAAAGAAAATAGGGAGGAGGGCCTGGAACTTCACAACCTCTGGCAAGAAAAGTAGAGAGCCACTAAGCTTTAGTGACATGAAACTACAGATAAAGCAGGGAGTAGGAGAAGACTTTGGTAGTTAATCAAGTTCCAGGACTTCAGTACATTTCTCCAGTAGGTAAGAGAATGGATGCCTGTCACTGAGTACTATAAAGACACTTTGAACCAAATAAAATTTAGCAATCTTTGTGCAGCAGACTAAACCTTTGCCCTTCTTGTTGAGCATAGGAGGGGTCTTCCTTTATTAATTAGCTAATTTTTCTATCCCGTATTGAGATAGAAAAGTTCCATAGCAGAATGGATTGTGGCCCTAGGGAAAGAATCAAAACTTGGGGTACAATGAAATGAACAGTGCTCAGGCGAGCTACTCCACAGAGATGAAGAGGAAGAGTTCACATCTGGGCACTGAGACATAAAGTTCTATTGATTTTAGAGACTTGGCCTGGCAGGCAGAGTCCCACATCTACAGAGCTAAGCTGCTGCCAGGATGCTGGAATACTCTTTATTTTGAACCCAACTTGCTTGCACTGAATTTTAAATTGTAAATGAAGGATGACTTCTCTTTCCTGTACGCCGTTTATATAAGCTTTATGTTAGTTCAAAGGATTTATTTTGTATAGGCACAGGAAGACAGTTATGGAGGTGCATTTATGAGTTAATTAACTCTGAATTAGTTTTTCCCAGGCATCCATCATATTTCCTCACTAAAAACCTCTGTTGCCCTTGGTTTGACTCTAATTCCTCACACCCCAAAAAGGAGGATCCCATCCACTGGACAGAACCAGAACAAAAGATTACCTTGGCATTGACATGGGATAATTAAGTATCTTACACAATGATCTGAGAACAAGATCTTGGAACAAGTTCTGTTCTGACCCAATGATAGAGAGCAAGGTTATGAAACAAGCTCTGTTCTGACCCAAAAATAAGTAGTGTATTGACAGTACGTGGAGAGAGTTGGGAATGATCAATCTGGCCAGAGGAATGCAGTCTGGGCTATACAGAGTGATCTCCCCAGGAAAGGTCACCCCTAATCCCAGATGTAGATAAATGTCTGTCTCTTTTATTGTGTTTACACAAAAATGACTAGGATTATTATTATTGAAATGATTATTTACCAGCCAAGGATAGAGAAAAACAATGCACCTGGGGTTCCTCCCCATAGGCCCTGGGAGCCCTGGCATGGCCCTTTGGTGGATTTTCCCAACTAGGGAAAGCTGCCTCCCACCTCATTATTTGGGGATAGAGAGGCTTTACCTCTTGTAACTCTCTTTCCCCCAACCCTTTTGTAAAAGCATATATCTCTGGCAGATTTGACTTTGGTGTGGTGTGTGCATGTGTGGAGTAGTTGGAGTGAGGAGTGATTGGAGAAAAATTAAAGCCTTAGATTATTTAAAACTGGTGGTCACGGCTAGAGTGATACTCCAGTGGGGGGGGGGGCATTTGAATTGCACATGGCCGACCAGGGTTCAATCCCCAGCATTCCATATGGCCCCCTATGCACCGCCAGTAGGAATTCCTGAGTGCAGAGCCAAGTGTAACCCTTGAGTATCACAGGGCAGGGACCAAAAAGACAAAAGAAAATAAAAAACTGGTGGTCATGCTTCTTTGTCCTTCGGCAGGAGGGGATACTTGTAAGCCTCAAATGTGACCAGGGAACCTGTGGGATTCCAATATCTGTTGGGGACTCTGAACAGCCCCAACATCTAGCACCTGAACAGCGACAGACATTGGACTTTGCACACACATGATTCAGGAGTTCAAGAGTCCAGGGAGCTCCTTTACATGTCGGGCCAGATCCATGCAGCCTCATCCAGGGTATGCATGAGACAAGCTACACTGCAGTGAGTGTGGCCATTGAATGACAGGCAGGGAGCTCTGTCTAAGGATAAAGCCCTACAGTTGGGCACTGGAGGAGAGATCTCAAACTTCTAGACATAGATTTCAGACACAATGGCGAAGAAGGGGAAGTGAGGGTCTCTAAACCAAGCTGGCCCTCCCCACCCAGACTGACGATGAAGGAAGGGAGGGAGGGAGGGAGGGGAGGAGGAGGGGGGGGGGGGGGGGAAATGTAAAATAACTGGAAACAAAAACAGAAATAACTGACTCCCATATATCAATAATCATTCTAAATAATTATTTAGGCCCCAAACTACCAGTTGAAACACACTGAATGGCTATATGGCTTAAAAGGCAGAATTCATTTATACTATGCACAATAAACTCATACTAGATGTAAAATCAAACTATTATTTATACTGTAAGGTTGGAAGAAAATATTTCAAGAGAATAGAAGAGGGAAAACATGCTGGAACTCCTATGCTCATGCCTGATTAACTAGACTTTCAGCTAAAACAGTAATAAGAGATATAAAAAGACACTATATAATGGTTAACAGAACAATACATCAAGAAGATCTACCTGTCATTAACATTTATGCACCTGACACAGATGCACGTAAACATATAGAAACACCTAGAAACAGACCTAAATCAAGGCGTAAATAAAATAAAATAGTATCACTTGTATCACTTGTCTTTCCATTGCTCACCAATTTGCTCGAGCATGCACCAGTAATGTCTCCATTTGTTGGGAATGAGGTCCATTATTGTTACTGTTTTGGGCATATCGAATACACCACGGGTAGCTTTCCAGGCTCTGCCGTGGCTCTGGGTTCATCCAAGGGGGCCCAGTCTTTTTCTATGTCAGACCATCAACCATCCAGGGCCCACGGGGAGAGCCCTGAGTGTAGACAAGCCTGTCTCCTGTCCTCAATCGGGCACTGCAGTTACACCTGCAACACCTCAAGGGGCAGGTGGCAGGAAAGAAAATAATACTGCTTTGTAATATTTTATTCAGAGGTATTAAACTTCTTTGCTTGTTCTATTTCTTTAATTATATTGTACCTAGGGAAACTTACATATATATCCAGACTTACACATATCCAGAGTTCTCCAAAACACCAAACATGGTACTATAAGTTTAGCTGTCACCTAAACAAATGTCTTGTTAACAATCTTAAATATTAAGGGAGACTCTTACAAAGAAACAATTTATTGGGGTAAAGAGTACAACAGGTAGGGTACTTGCCTTGCATGCAGCTGACCCAGGTACAATCCCTTGAGCACTAATGGAAGTGATCCCTAAGCAGAGAGTAAGCCCTGAGCACAGCCAGGTGTGCCTCCCAAAGCATCCCCCACAAAAACAATAATTTGAGGGGCAAGACAGATGACTTAAAGGATTGAAGACCATGTACTTGCATGAGGTGGTCCCCCAAATTCAACTCCTGGAACCAGAGAAACTAGTAGTTCCAGAACACACATGGTTGTGTTCCAAAAACAAAGTAACAAAAGAAGAAAGAAATAATTTACCCAGAGTTTGGAGAATAGATAACATTGGGAAGGAATAGCTTGCGCTAAGCTACCATAATTAGATGGCAGCATGTTAAAAATCCATCAAAATCCTTTAGAATTTCTGTACCTTCCCTAACTCTTAGACAATTTCCCTGCACTTCTGATGATATTAAGTTCCTAAAGGGCTATTTCAATACACAGCCAACATGAATAGAGATCATTTAGATCAAAGTTAAAAAGAAATAACATAAATAAAACAACAGAACAGGTGATCTGAATAGACATATTCAGAAATTCTCTATCACCCAAATATTTAAATATATATTCTTCTCAAGTGCTCATAAAATGTTCTCAAGGATAGAGCATAACTGGGACACAAAAAAAAGTCTCAATACATGAAAATCAAAATCTTTCAAACATCTCTTCTAAGAACAATGATATTAAGATGGAAATGAACTGCATAAAGAAAACATAAAATACTAAACAGTAGAAACAAAGAATATACTTCTGGAAAATTCTTGAGTATATAAAATAATTAAAGGAAAAATCTAAAAACTTATCTGGAAACAAAAATAAACATATAAGCAGTCGCATCTCAATATTAATATGTGAGATCAGAGCAGCCCAGGGCACAAGAACAATCCAACATCCACAGGAATTAGAAAAAAAGAACAGAGAAATCTAAAAGGCTATAGAAGGAAATAATTTTAAAAATGATAGAAACAAATGAAATAGACTACAAGATGAAATAAAAGGATCAGAAAGGCGCCAAGGAGATAGCTCACTGGTCAGAAATGCATGTCAAGACCCAAGTCTGAATCACTGCACTGAATGGCATCCTGACACTTCCAAATGCTGTAGTTAGAATCAGTTCCAGGGTGGTTCTAGTGGTCCCTGGTACCACAGGGTGCAGACAGCTCCATATTCAAAGACCCTCCTATTGAAGCACCCAGACCAATTGGCCAAATATTCTTGAAAGTGGCCTGAACTGTGCTTGGGAGACCCCTTAAAATAATAAATAAACACAAATGCAGCCACATGACATTTAAAATCTGGTGTACAGATGTGCCTCATATCACATCGCTTTTAATAGATTTAAGTATACGGTATACAATCACAAGTGTGTCACGATGTCTATTCTGTAATGACATATTGGTAATTTCTTATACAGTGGGCCCAAGGGCCCAATGGGCCCACTGTGAGATTTAATAATCTTCGCTGACTTTCTCTAAGAGTATATTTCTCTACCATTCAGCAACTCAGTTCTAACAAGCAATATAAAATAGATTATTCAGTATAGGCTTAGGATGGGCTCAAATAGTGGTTGCAAAAATTTGAAATAAGTCTTGTCAGTAGTTGCAGTGGTGGTAGGTTTGGGGTTGAGTAGTAGAAACCCATTATGTGCTCTGCATTATGTTCTATGCATTCAGTAAGTGAATGCAAGAACATAGTGAATACAAATTCACACGTAACAACCCAGAAAAAAGGTCATGACTTTATCAATACTATTCCTATATGTATGTTGTAACAGTCAATATAATAGGCACCTGCTAAGGAAGCAGGCATGGGGATGGGATATGGGTGGTAGACAACAGTCTTTGGTGGTGGGAGGGGTACACTGGTGATGGGATTGGTGTTAAATGATAATTGCTTGCAACAAGTATATTGAGAAAAACTTTGTACTTTGTAAATCACAGAGTTTAAATGTCATTTGTCACTTGTCCTCCCATTGTTCATCAATTTTCTCAAGTGGGTGCCAGTAATGTCTCCATTCATTGGGAATGAGGTCCATTATTGTTACTGTTTTTGGCATATTGAATGCACCATGGGTAACTTGCCAGGCTCTGCCATGGCTCTGGGTTCATCTCAGGGGGCCCAGTCTTTTTTCTATGTCAGACCATCAACCATCCAGGGCCATGGGGCAGAGCCCGAGGAGTAGACAAGCCTACGTCCTGTCTGCCACCTGCCGATGCAGCCAGGCACCACAGTCATACCTGCAACACCTCAAGGGGTGAGTTTAAGTAAAGTTTAAAAACAATAAAAATTAAAATATGAATTAAACTAAAATTTGGTTTTTTGAAGAAAAAAACAAAATTGGTAAATCTTCAACTAGGTTCACTGAGAAAAAAATTAGAAGGTGGCCTGATTAAAAGATAGATAATAAGAGGCAAGATACACAGATATTAGAGAAATGCTATATATATATATGTATATATATATATACTCATATATTATGACTCAAACAATATATGCAATGAAAGAAATAGACAAATTCAACATGAGTAACAATAATGGACTTCGTTCTCAATGAATGGAGACATTACTAGCGCCCTTGAGCAAACCAATGAACAATGGGAATACAAGAGCAAGTGATAAGTTATATACAGAGATCACTTTATTTTATAATTTATTGCATTTTTTGCCTGTATTTAATGCTCAATTCTAGGTTGGTATTAACCCTTTTGACATTTATTCACACATGTTCCCTTCTCTGTCTTACCTAACCTCTGACTCCCACACATTTGCGGTAATTTCCGCTTTTGGTAAGACCTCCTGATCCACATTTCGCCTGACATTGGATTTTGGTGTCATAATATGTATGTATGTATGTATGTATGTATGTATGTATGTATGTATGTATGTATGTATGTATGTATATATATGTATATATGTCATGCAAATAAATGCAGTCATTCTATATCTCTCTCTTTCCTTCTGACTAATTTCACTCAACATGATTCTTTCCATGTCCATCCATTTATAGGCATATTTCCTAACTTCATTTTTCCTAATAGCTGCATAATATTCCATTGTGTATATGTACCACAGTTTCTTTATCCAGTCATCAGTTCTCAGGCATACTGGTTGTTTCCAGGTTCTGGCTATTGTGAATAGTGCTGCTATGAAAATAACGGATTGTGTTTCCGCTGCATGTTTTTGGCACCCCAGGGTATAGTCCCAGGAATGGTAGGGCTGGGTCAAAAGGGAGCTCAATTTCTAGTCTTTGGAGGTATGTCCATATTGTTTTCTGGAAAGGTTGTACAAGTCGACATTCCCACCAACAATGTATGAGAGTCCCCTTTTCCCCTCATCCACGCCAGCACTTGTTGCTTTTACACTTTTGGATATGGGCCAGTCTCTGTGGTGTGAGGTGATATCTCATTGTTGTTTTGATTTACATCTCTCTGATTATTAGTGATGATGAGCATTTTTTCATATGCCTTTTTGGTCATTTGAATTTCTTCCTTGTCAAAATTTATACTTTTGAATTACATATCTACTATTCCTCCAAGGTCCCCAAGACTCTTCAAGTTAAGGTTTAAAATGCTGTCATGATTAAATACATAGGCCTCATACATGTAAGACCCTAAGTTCAACTTCAGACACTTGCAAAAAAAAGAAATAAAATTAAACAAACCTTTATTGTCAGGGACACAGGTCCCCAACAGTACCAGGAAGCGAGTTCCCTTCTACCTCCAAAGCCAGCGGGAATGGATGAAGACTCAGGAATCCGATGCAGTTTTAAACGAGCTTTACTATTACAGGCTCCAATATACAATCCAAGAGCAGGAAAACCTCCGGTTCCCAGCTAGGCCCCAGCCACGTGTAGGCCAAGATGGCTGCCACCACGTGTTGAGGCCCAACAGAGAATGGAAAGGACGGAGAAGCAAAACACCAAGGGAAGCCGAAATGGCAAAAAAGGGGGAAAACAGAGTTTCTTTCTTCTTGCAGCTTTTTTATAGCTAGCAATTCGCCCAAACTTCCCAGCCCGGCCCATTCTGGGCTGGGCTATCTAGAGATGTAAACAGGAAAACAGCTCTATAGAAATGTAGCAACTCAGGAGGCCCTTTGGCTGTTTACAAGAACCCAGAGCTCATTCAAAGCCTCCCTAGCATAGCTGGGAGGAGCTATGCTAAATGTAATTTCCCCTGGCAGGGAGGGTCAAATGCCCTCAGGTAATTTCTCCTAGCACCTCACTTAATGTCTTGAGCCAAGATATGCCTGGAAATGCCTTTATAGGGCAGAGAAGGGGGTTTCTGAGATGGCATGCCTTTGTACCAAAGACTATACTAATGCCAGTTAAATATTTCTCCAAGCTTTCACAAGTCTCGTCTACTTCACGGCAGTTTTGTATTTTAGTTGCCTTTGAGTTATCAGGGAGCCACGCTTGCTTGGAGGCAAACAATATTTCTCTCTGGTCTTAAGAGATCCAACGTGGCCAGGCAAATAAGCTGGTAAGATCTAGCTAGTCCCATGATGATTGTGGTAGCATGAGAGAATATTTATAACAGCCAGTACAGAATACATGGTCAGATAAATTGCCACATTTAAACTAACCCCCTATCTACAAAGTGATCTGCAGGAGGCAATCCAGGGCCGATAGGGAGGCTTTTAGGCTTTTAGGTGTCCTGCAACCTTTATAATGATACACACTTCCCACACTGAATCAAGAGTAGTTTTAGCATACCAAATAACGTATAAAATCAAAAGAGTGATCAAAAGTCTATAAAAAAATTCCCGGAACACATAGTTTCATTAGTGAGTTCTACAACACTCTAATAAGATATGATTATCTGTTATACTTTTAGTATGCCAAAACCCTTAAATCATATCAATTCTATCAAATAATGGAACACTATTACTCAGTGGAATACAACTAATCCATTTTTAAAAAATGGGTGAGCTGAGTGATAGCATAGTTGGTACGGTATTTTCTTTACACACTGCTCCATTTGATTCCTGGCATGCTACATGGTTGCTGCCGAGCAGAGTCACTAGTAATTCCTGAATGTAGAGCCAAGAGTAAGCCTTAATCACCACCAGGTGTGCCCATCCCCAACCAAAAAGAGAAAGAAATTGTGCCTTCTGTATCAACATGGATAGAATTTGATGATTCTGTAAAGTAAAATATGTAAACATTTTCTAATTAATATAGATATAAAATCTCTCCACAAAATTTTGACAAACCAAACCCAACAATCATGTGTATCACTTGTATTACTTGTCTTCCCATTGATCATGATTTGCTGGAGCGGGCAAGTAACATCTCCATTTGTTTGGAATGGGGTCCATTATTCTTACTGTTTTTGGCATTTCGAATACACCACGATAGCTTGCCAGGCTCTGCCATAGTTCTGGGTTCATCCCAGGGGGCCCAGTCTTTTTCTATGTCAGACCATCAACCAACCAGGGCCCACGAGGCAGACCCAACAAAACATCAAAATAATTGTACAATATGACCAAGTGGGGTGAATTACAAAGATATCAGCACAAATTAAAAATTCGCATATTTATCAACAAAAGTATAAAAACCACATCATATCAACAGATGCTAGGAAGCATCTGTGAAGACTGAATACCCATCTATGATAATGAATTTTTTTTAAAACCTCAATAAATTGGATAGAAAAAAACATCTCAACATGATAAAAGACATCAAATTAGCCTATAGCTAACATTATACCTAGTTCTTTTTAAAAGCTGAAAGTTTTCCCCTAAGAGCAAGAACAAAGCGAAGATATTCACTCTTTGTTCACCATAGTTTTGGGAGTCCTAGCTCAAATAGTTGAGAAAATTTTATAAAAAAGAATTCAAGTTCTAAATAAGTACTAAAACGGGCATTATTATGAGCCAGAGACAAAGCACAGCAAGAAAGGCACTTGTCATAGGACCTGGATTTGAGCCCCTGCACCGCATATGCTACCATATTTCCCTCTAGGAGTGACCCCTGAGTGAAAATCCAGGAGAAATCTCTGAGCACAGTCAACTGAAGTTCCTCCAAAAAACAAACAAAAAACTCTAATGATTTGTGCATATCATAATAAACATAGAAATCCCTATTATATTTGGGAAAAAAACAAAAAATAAAGCAATTTAAAAATATAAATTCATAAAAATATTGGCCAACACAATCCTTATTAAAATTCCAATATTGTTTTTCTTTAGGGAAAAATGAATAATTCTAAACTTTTTAAGTAAACAGAAAAGGCAGCAAATAAGCAAAGATATTTTGAGAGAAAAGAAATGGTGGCATGAAGCTTTTTCATTTCAGACTATTCTATAAGAAATACTAATAAAAATCAGTATGATACTGGAATAATAAAAAAGATGCACAGATTAGATTAGAGAGTCTCCAAATAGACCTTAATATATAGAATATTTAATTTATGACAGAGAAACCAAGGCCACACAACAGAAAAAGGAAAGCATATTCAATATACAGTATTTGAAAATTGGAAAATCACATAAAGAAATAGAAAATAAATTACTATTTGACACCATATAGAAAAATTAACTCAAAATTAATTTGAATTGATTATAAGACTTGGAGTCATAAAATGCATGTAAGTAAATATAACACTCTGGTTCTTTAACATCAAAGGTATTTGGAGGTTCAACACTAAAGAAAAGGGAAACAAAAGTAAATGAAACAGATGAGACTACACCAATTGAAATATTTTCACCTGCACTTTGCTCCAGATAAACTAGCACAAAATCAGAAACAAAACAAATGAATTTGAATAAACAATACATGAATTTATATATAAGTTATAGGACAAAGGACTGATATCAAACTACACACAGAACTCACACAACTCAATAAAATAAAGAGGAGGAAGGCGCTGAACAGACAATTCTCTAAAAAAGACACAGAGAATCGCAGATATACGAAATGTTCAACATTACTAGTAAAAGCAAATCGAAAGCACAATGTATTACCACCTCATACCACTGAAAATGGCCAATACTATTAAAACAATTAATTAAAAATATTGGAACAAGTGTTAGTAAAGATATGGAGTAAAGGAAATATACATTATTGATAGGATTATAAATTGGTACATCCTATGGAAATGGCATGGATGTTCCTTAAAACATTGAAAATGCATATGCCATAAGATCCAGTAATATTACTGCTAGGCATTTGTTTAAAGGCTATGAAAACACAAAATTGAGAGGATATATGCAGTTCTCTGTTCATAGCAGCATTAGTCACAATAACCCCAAAAGGCATTATCCTAAATCCACATTGATAGATTACTGCATAATGAAGCTGCAATATTTATATACACATATCGCATATATATTCAATGGGCTATTAATCAGCCATTACAAATAAAATTATGCCCATTGTAACAACAAGGATAGAATTTGAAGAGAGTCTGGTAATAAAAAACAGAAAGTAAAAGACCATAACTGGGTTCCACTCATATGTCAAACATAATTACCCAAAGCAAATTAATGGCAAAACACCATGAAAGTAAATCTTAAGACTCTTCGAGAATATGGGATTACAAGATACTAAGGGAAAGAAGAAGTGAAAAATATTTATACTAGATCATTTTGATAGTGTGCTCTCTCTAAAACACATTTTAGGTACATATGGTGAGGTAGGTATGGTGAGGTTTATGGACTTATATGTGTGTAAATATGTATTCCTAAATTGTACAGCACTGTAAACATCTATGAAGTCATTTAGATTTCTTTAAACAGTAAAATCCTAATGATAAGTAACTAGTGAAAAGTAATAAACCACTGACAAAGTGAAAAACATCTCATAGGAAATAATATCTGTAAACCAGATTTTAGATAAGGTGTTAAAATACAAATACATAAAAAACTCATACAATACTTCTGCAAAACAAAATATATAATCCAAACTTTATTTTTTTTTTTTTTTTTTTTTTTTTTTTTTTTTGCTTTTTGGGTCACACCCGCGATGCTCAGGGGTTTCTCCTGGCTCTGCACTCAGGAATCACTCCTGGCGGTGCTCGGGGACCATATGGGATGCCGGGATCGAACCCGGGCCGGCATGGGCCGACCCGCGTGCAAGGCAAACGCCCTACCCGCTGGGCTATCGCCCGCCCCTATAATCCAAACTTTAAAACAAAGAATCTGAATGGATGGTTCTTCAATAAAAATATATGAAAAGCAATATGTACTTACAGATTCACTACCTCACACCTCTTTAGGAAAATACAGGTTAAAATCACCTAGAACCTACTGACAATGGCTATCATTTAAACCAATAAGAGGAAAAATGCCAGTGTTGGTGGAATTATAAATTTGCATCCCATATTCACTGCAGCAGTTTTACAATAACGAAGATGTGAAATGACCTTAGTTTTCATCAGTGGATTTACTGGTAAATTTGTGATAAGTAGGTTTAATGAAATACTATTCTGCCATTAAAACGTTAAGAAATTCTTACTATTTGA
Organism: Cryptotis parvus; assembly: GCA_021461705.1. Classification (NCBI taxonomy): domain Eukaryota; kingdom Metazoa; phylum Chordata; class Mammalia; order Eulipotyphla; family Soricidae; genus Cryptotis; species Cryptotis parvus. The sequence continues at coordinate 107,546 of JAJIBD010024539.1, read as the reverse complement.
AGCTATATATCATGATATTGAGGGTATTTAAGTATAAAGACAAACACTATATGATCTTAACTTATATATGTAATCATTATTTTCTTTTAGTGAAGCAAAATGGTTTTTATTAAGTGAAACTTAGAAACATGTGAGGGGAGAGAAAGGAAGTATGTGTTCAAGAGAGAACGGGTGCTTCTCCAGGGTTGGAAAAGCAAGCAAAGAGCCACAGAGACAAACAAGGGAGGTGCACATTCCAGGGAGAACATGGGCTTGAGGAGCATGGCAGAGCTGTCATTTTTCAAAAGGCAAGAAAGGCAAAAAAAAAAAAAATCAACCTCATTAGAACTAATTGAAAAAAAAAACTATTCCAGATGTATATGATGATGGAGAGAAAATTTAAGATAATGTGACCAAAAGAAACAAAGTTCCTGTTATAAAATGTATCCTAATAATGTCATCACAACAAAATTTCCTCTTTATTTTTATTATATCTATATGAAAAGGCAGATACTCACAGACATGGGGCAGAGCTGCTACCAGTTCTCCCTGTGCCCAGCCATTCACGAGGTGCCCAGGAGGGATGGCGGGTTCTAGCCCTGGCCCGCCACCCCAGAAGAGCCTCGCAAGAAGCCAGACAACCTCCCACTTCATGAGGGCCGCCATTTTCCACATCCGGACTCCCTTCTAATCAGAACTACACCCAGCAGAAGAGCTGATCACAAGCCTGGTTCATCAATAAATGCTGGAGATCAGAGGTGACTACAAGAGTATGCCACCCGCACAGCAGAGCCTGGCAGCTACCCAATTCATATTTGATATGCCAAATACCAGTAACAATTATAGACCTCATTCCCATGACCTGATTGAATAGTTTGAGGCTCTTTATGTTCCTGGAGTAAGAAATGCCCTTGGGCTCTACTTGCATGAGACAGGACATACGGAGATGTTACTGGTGTCCATTTGAGCAAATCAATGATGAATGTGAAGACAAGTGACAACTGATATATGACAAGATAGACAATATCTGAACAATATCTGAACATTTCATAACATGTAAATCAAACTATCGCAATGGATACTTAAACTTAAATAAGCTTACAAAAGCTTACTTAAGCTTACAAAAGGGTATGTTAATAATTTTCAATAAAGCTTGAAATAAGAACCAACTAAATTCAAAGTTACAATAAAGACAAATAAAAAATCAGAGCAGAAATAATAACAATTAAGTGGTAATATAAATGATCAATAAAACCAGTATTGTTAAAAATATAAACGAAACTGTAGACTCTCCAAGAAAAAAAAGAGAAAAGACAAAATTATAAATGAAAAGAGGAAACATTACAGTTAATATGACAAAAATACAAAAAATTATAACAGGTCACTATGTAAAAATTATATATCAAAAATAGGATAACTTTTTATTTGTATGGAGATGGGCACTGGTGGAGGGACGGGTGCTGAAACACTGTATGACCAAAACCCAAACATGAACTTTTTAATTATATATCTTTTTATTTGTATATCTCACGGTGGTATAATAAAATACTTAAAAAAATAAAAATAAACCATAAAAAATAGGATAACTTGGGGATATAGATACATTGGGATATAGATACATTACTAGAAACAAATAATTTACCAAAGCTCTATCATAATTAAATTGAAAATATGGGCAGAGTAAGCACCAAAGGGAGAATGAATTAGTAATCAACAACCTCCCAATAAATAAAAGTTCATAAGCAGATAACGTCACTTGTGAAGTCTGCTATAAAACTGATTGATAATTAATGCTAGTCTGTTTCAAACCAGTCCAAAGATATGAGCGACAAAGAAATGTTTCCAAAATAGCTTTTGACAAGACTAGCATTATTATGATGCCAAAACCAAATCATTATAAGAGAATAACTATTTTTTTTATTTCAAGTAAATATTCCTCCCTGATGATCACAGGTTTAAAAATTCTAAGAAAATATCAGCAAACTTATTCAATAGTATTCTAAAAAGGACGATATTTTATTATCTTGTGGAATTTATTCTGGGGCTTCAAGAGTATATCGACATCTGTCTAGCAACAAATGTAACACAACACTTTACAAAATGGGGAATAAAGATCATCTGATTGCCCTCACAGGTAAAGAAAAGGCACTTGACAAAATACAACATCCTTTCATGATGGAAATTTCTAACACTTTGGGAGTAGAGGTAAGCTACTTCAATGAAATAGAGGTTACAATACTGCAGCCTCTCAACAAACATTATACTCAACAGGTTTTTCCTCTATGATCAGAATAAAACAAGTATGCTCACTCTACCATTACTATTCAAAACAATATTAAATAATAATCACAAGACCAATTAGGCAAGAAAAGAAATAACAGATGCACAATTTGGAAAGGAATAAGTAGCAATGTTGTATCCACAGATGAGTTACTAAGATACACAACACGGTTCAGCCAACCACTATGGGAAAAAAAAGGAAGCCTCCCTACGTACAATCACCATCACCACAAAAAGGAAATGCCACATAATCAGGTCTACTAAGATGGTGTCTAAACTGACCTTGTATGTGTTTACCCTTTTTCATTATCTCCTAAATAGTATGACAAACATTTATATGGTATTTCCATTGTATTAGGTGTTTTAAGTAATTTGGACATTATTTAAAGCATACAGAAAAATATGCTTAACTTAAGTGCAAGTACTCTGTATTCTGGTATCAGAGGCCTGTACAACCATGGCTTCTGATTTTCTGGAATGAATTTCTGATGAACACTGAGACACAAATCGTACAAAAACCTATAGAATTCATAAAAAGTAGTCAAAAAAAGAAGTTTCGTCACATTATATAATAAAAATTGACTTATTAAAATCTAGTTGGATTTTTACATACTAACAATGAACTGCTTGAAAAAGAAAATAATAATACTTCCATTTACAGATGCATCAAAATGAAAAATCCTCAGAACATATCAGCTAGAAAGATGAAAGATAAGTGTACTGAAAGCAAAAAAACATATATTTAAAAAAATGGAAATGCAAATAAACAAAAGGTATTATACACTCGTGGATTCAAGGAATTAATACTGTTAAAATATCTGAAGCATTCAATGGATTGTATATAATCAGTATCAAAAATTCCAGTGGCATTTTTAACAGATGTTTCCTAATCTTAAATTTTTTACAGTGTATGAAAGATGCTAAGCATTACTAATTGTCAAGGAAATGCAAAGAGAAACCACAATGAACCGAGTTCACACCTGTTAAGAAAGCTATTATCAGAAACACAAGAGAGAACAAATGCTGGCAAGGAAGCAGCGGAAGAAAGAGAAATCTTGTACACCATTCCTGAGATTTCCTTGGTAATGTTGCCTGGAGAAAATGAAACAGCTTTACTTCACACATACATCATATTACTGGAACTCAAAAATTCATTTAGTTCGGTCTAAAAATTATTACAGAGAAACTCTCATTTCAATTGATCATGAAGCCAGAAAAGAATTCTCACACACAACTAGTAAATGCACACTAAAAATTTCAACCCAATGGGGACTGGAGAGATAATACAGCAGGGAGGAGGGTGCTTGTCTTGCATATGGACAGCCCAAGTTCGATCCTTCACATTCCAAATGATCCCATAAACATAGCCAAAAGCGATCCTTGAGTGCAGAGTTAGGAGTTACCCCTGAGCATAGACGGTTGTGGACAAAAACTAAGAAAAAATAATTCAACTCACAAAGGCACAAATTGCATTTGCAATGTGAAGTGGAAACACTTTACACTCAGAGGAAGGCAGGAGAGGGTCACCCCTTAGTCACTGTATGCTCAGCAGATGAGAAAATGTCCAAATGCCCAAACCCAAAGCTACTGACCACACTTCTTCCAAATCCAGATCACCTCCCATGGGCTCTTCATTTTTTGCACAGCCCTCCTAGAAATCTAGTAAGCTTTTTCCCTATTTCAAGTATTGCTTCTTGGTATTTCAGCTATGCAAGTTTTATTCAGGAATTTTCCTTTTTGGTCAAAGGTCTGATCTTTGAAGGGCCCTGTTTGGCATTTAGGCCCAAATCCTTCTGATAATTAGCCTATCCTATTAGACCTGGGCTAGACTTTGAATAATTCCTCTGAAATTAGGTTGCACCTACTTGGGACCATGATATACACAGACCTGAATACTCTTTGGTTAGGACTTTTTAATGGAGTCATGCCATGCCCGTGTAAGCCACTGCTTGCCCGGAGGCAGATTCCTTCTAGAAATGAGCTTTTCCTATAGGACCTGTGGAAGCTTATTTTTAGTTTGTCTTTGCTGAGATTTCCTACTAGAAACAGGCTTTGGAATAGAGCACTTAGAACATCTTTGTTCTAAAAAATATGTGATCCCAATTATCTAAATGTCCCAGGGCACATCCCCTGCAAAAATCCACACCAGCACTGTGCTTCAAACCCACCGGCCTATCCTCCAAGCTGCATGTCTAACCAGACTGAAATAGACAGGAGTAATTCAGAATAGTAACGATCATTCTGGTCAACTTTTGAACTCATCCAACTTTTCATAACAAATTGGAAAACCATGACTCTGAAATTGCCAGAACTAAATGGCATGCCTGATTTGACTGGTATTTTGAACTTTCAAATGTTATCAGGAGTCAAAAATGTCTTCCTCACAAAATAAAATTCTAAAATTAACTGAGGCAGACAGAAAAGTTCAAGAAAAACAAAATGGCATCAAAATATTTTCTGAGCTGTCTCTGGGGAAGGGCATCTGTCTGGACCATGCCTCTAACATCCTCCTCCTCCTTCCTTTCTCTAATTCTTCTTCTTAACCTGAGTTTCCCTTTCGGTGCAACTTGCCCCTTTTCCCTGCACTTCTCCCTCCTCTGAAAACACATAACCTGCCCCTATAATGTTAAGCCTACTGAGGATCCAGAAAAACCTCTGATACCTTAAGATTCCAAGATTAAAAGCCAAATTAAGATTCCTTGATTAAGTTTCCTAAGGCTACTGAGAATCCTCATAGGTTTCTTGAAGAATTTAACTGGCAAGGGTCAGAGCAATAGTATGGTGGGTCAGGAGTTTGCATTGCATGCGGCTGACCCAGGTTTGATCTCTGACACCCATGTGGTCCCCTGAGCACTAATAGGAGTCTTTCTTGGGTGCAGAGCTAGGAGTGAACCCTGATCACCACTGGGTATGACCCCAAAAAACATTAAAAAGAAGAATTTAACAGGGAAGAGGATAAAGTCACTAAATTAAGTCCTTTAAAAGTGTCATTTTACTGTAACTTGATGAAGGAAAAATATCCTAGCGAAGAATGAACTTTATGGAAGGATCTACTTTCCCTTGACATACAATTTTGCTGAAGATCAGTTCTCAAAAACTGATATTAAAAAAAAGATTAACTGTATATCTCCATCACAGTAATAAATCACAATCACGATCTTCCCGTTGACCATCTATTTGCTAGAGCGGGCACCAGTAGTATCTCCATATGTCCTGTCTCATGGCAGTAGAGCCAGGGGCATCGGCTTGGTACAGGAACATATAGAGTCTCAAACCGTTATATTAGGTCATGGGAATGACCTAATATAATTGTTACTGGAATTTGGCATATCAAATACAACACGAGAAGCTTGCCAGGCTTGCCCAGCAGGAGGCAAACTCTTTTAAACACCTCGGCCGCGCGAGCCAGGCTGTGATGGGCTGGTCTGCTGGGTGGAGTTCTGACGAGAGGGAAGTCCAAATGTGGAAAATGGCGGCGCCTGTGGAGTGAGGGGGGTGGTCTGGCTTGTTGTGAGGCTCTGCCAAGGTGGTGGGTCAGGGCTAGAACCCGCCATGCCTCCCGACTGCCTCATGAACGGCTGTGCACAGGGAGAGCAAGGAACAGCTCTGCCCCATGTCTGAGAGTCTCTGGACCAGCATACCTGGGCTGGATTGAGGAAAAAGCTGCTTCAGGGTGGGTGTCGATGATCCGGGCTATGATGGGATGGTCTGCTGGGTGGAGTTCTGATGAGAGGGAAGTCCAAATGTGGAAAATGGCGGCGCCCGTGGAATGAGGGGGCTGGTCTGTCTTGTTGTGAGGCTCTACCGAGGTGGTGGGCCAGGGCTAGAACCCGCCATGCCTCCCGACTGCCTCATGAACGGCTGTGCACAAGGAGAGCAAGGAACAGCTCTGCCCCATTTATTTTCAATTATTTATTACTGTGGAACATGGGGCAGAGGTGTTCCACAGTAATAAATAATTGAAAATAAATATTTAAAATACCATTTTCTATAGCTTTGTAAAATATATATATTCAGCATTACATACAGCTCAAAGGCCTGGAGGACAATCTTGGTATGCTAAGGCTCTAGATCAAGTATTACCAGGAGTAGTCCCTGAATACTAACTCTGATGCCCTCCCAATAAAGGAAGAAAGGAAAAAGGAAGAAAGGAAGGAAGGAAGGAAGGAAGGAAGGAAGGAAGGAAGGAAGGAAGGAAGGAAGGAAGGAAGGAAGGAAGGAAGGAAGGAAGGAAGGAAGGAAGGAAGGAAGGAAGGAAGGAAGGAAGGAAGGAAGGAAGGAAGGAAGGAAGGAAGGAAGGAAGGAAGGAAGACTATTTTTGGTCCCCCAAAATATTTTATATTAAATTCAGAATGCACATGTCCTTCAAGGAGAAACCTAAAATTATGTTAAGAGTAGCTATAATGGATATAAACAATGCATGAAGAGATTTTTAAAAAACAATTCTTGTCTAACTGTAAGACAATTAGCATTTAGGTCTCACTGGTCACTCTTCCATGGAAAGTCTAGAGCTACTCACACTCCCAGATACTGGCTTCTCCAAGATATCTACAGATATCTACATCATATGCTGCCTATTAGACATCACTGTCTTTTGTTAGTGGTCACTGTGTCCCTACATCTCCCACTCACATCACACCAACGCACAGAAATACGCACATATTAACCAACACCGTGACTAGCATGCAAATGTGCAGTGTTAGGCAAGGCGTTTGATTTCTGTGATTTTGTCTTGCTCAAGCCTTTCTGATTCTTTGAACTTGGAGCTGCAAAGCACAGTGACTGAGTCTTCAGGACTCCCCTGAAGTTGCTCCCACAAATTTAAAAAATGTTAACAACATAGTGTCTAGTTAGCAGCTGTATAAGGAGATCTTCATGAGAGCAGTGGAAAGTGCTTAAACATAAAGCGTTACATAGACAAGACTGAAGACCTCATTTCAGCTAAAATAAGAATCAAAATCAACACCTGTCCAAGAACTGAGGCTCAGCTTCCCAAGAATAGACAAAACCTGCCCTGAAACATGCAACAGTCAGGATGCTAAGGCTAGTCAGAGTCTTGAAGGGACTTCCCATAGCTTTGCCCACGGAGTATGACACCAAACTGACCATGTCACCTGTCATCCTCTACCCAAGTAGTTTTCAACCACCAGTCCAAGCAGCAGTGCTGGTTTTCAGGTGTTGAAATGCTAAAATTCACTGGTACATAGCATTGGCTATGCCTGCTAGTCTGGGAAGCAGGACAGGACCGGCTCACAGATATACAAAGGTTGAAGGACACTGCTCCACTTTGTCTGCAGACTTTTCTCCAATTCTGAACTCATCATGTCTTAGGCTGCTAGAGCAGCTATCAGAATGCATAAACTATTGGAGACATGATAAGGACAACATTTTTAATTCACTGGAATTTTCATATATAACGAAATTACAGCATGTTCAATTTAATCCTTTCTTCAAGCAGTTGTAAAAAAAATCAAGATTTATATCTCTCGCAGTAATCACTCTAAAAGCAAGGCAGAGAATTAATAGCATTTCATTTTGGGGGAAATTGTCTAAAGTTAATATAAATTACTTACGTTATTATTGGAAAATGGTACATATAAATCTGATGTGTCTCTCGGGACTATGTTTGCAGATTTATACACCCTATGCAATATACATGAGAATAAAAAAGCAGGGATCTTATTCAATTGTTCTAGTACCACACAGAGCAAATGCCCTGTACACCTTCCTTTGTGCAGGACACCCTAGATCACAGTTGCTCCATGGATGTAATGAATCCCCTACCTGATCACAATAATCCTCAGGCAGAAACCTTTCCAATACCGTTCTTAATTCACTTCTTCCATCAACGGCTAACTCACGCATCAACTTTCCCAAGAAACTTCTCAGTCCAGCCAGAGGCCCAGACCCCTGGAGCTATCTCGTGAAAACTTCGGCTTCCCACTGACCCTGCTGAGGATCTGTGCTTCTGTGCGAGGGCCAGCAATATGGGGACATGACTCATGAGAGGACACAGAACCACTTTCAGAAGGGCCCATACTTGGTTCAAACCCTGTTAGCAACATTTTGAATCTGAGTAATATCATCTATAACTTTTGCTTTACAAGGGAAGTCTTAGGAAACAATACAGAGGGTGACTAAAAAGGAAGGACACACAATGCATGTGTCTATGGTGTTTTCTACCTCACTTCATATCATTTTCTAAATGTTCCATGAGAGTAGAATTCCCCAGGAAACCAAACTAAGGCCCCATTGGGTGGACCTCAGCAAGCTGAAAGTAAATGTTGCGAACTGAAGAGAGACAATGGGGGAGGTTCCGAGGGTCTCCACAGGCGACACCCTCCATGTGCAGCAGAACTTGCAGAGATAAGGCAATGGAGTCTTTCTATATGCAAACTGGTCATCAGGGTGAAAAGGACAGAAGAAAAGGAGATGAGAGGAAAGCCCATTCCTTTTCATTCCTCCCCAAACAGCAATAGGTCAAAGACAGAGTCAGGCAGAAGGTTCTCATGTCAAAAGTGAAAGAGCAGCATGTGAGGTGGTGTGCTTCCACAGCTCTGGGACAAATGGCAATGAGGAACTAAGTGGTTTCAGGGCCTGCAAGCTGAGCATTAATATATTTACTCTTAAATCTGGCACTGCCCAAAAGAAAAGTGAATGGTCAAATCTATGATAATCTAAGTGTTTGATTCCCTATTTAGAATGACATTAAAGAGCTAACAAAGAACTTTAAGTCAAGAGGACAGAAGAAAGGAAAAGCTTTATGTTCACACCTTTAATGACCCACCATCCTGAGTCTGAACATGTCCCATCTTCACTGAGCCAAGCAGCCAGCTCTGTCACCAGGACCCGAGTGTCTGCAGAACTGGAACTTTGTGGTCCATGGGGGTCTATGACTGGCATAAATGCTACTTTATGTTCCTTTGGTATCCTGCAAACACTAATGAGATAAAGAAGGTTGCAGGCATATTAGAGATCAAAATCATAGGATCCAAAACTAGAGAAACAATGATTCCTCTCTATACTCTGTGTGTACAGAAGCACCTGGGGTATTAAGCTCCATTAAAGGGCCCACACTAGAAAAGGGATGCAGGAAGATATCATCAAAAGGTACTGGGTGCAAAGGAATATGATAACATCATTTATAGAAGCGAATAGAAATTAACTTTGTGAGTCACAGTTGTCTCTTTTGCTAAAAAAGAATAATGTATTAAAAATGTAAGTGCAAATTCCAGTGCTTACACAACTTTCAGCTATTCTGACTCACTAGTAAGGGGCCACAGGAGATTGCACAACACTGTTTCTTAAGAAGGAAGAAATACCTGAAGAAATACAACCGCTAACCGGTAAATGTTGAATGACTGCAGGTGTAGGGGGTGGGAGGGTGGAGTGGAGGAAGGCTGGCCAGAGAGTACACAAGGAGATGAAGGACTCGCCCTGCATATTGCCAAGCCTGGGTTGGCAACCACAGGAGTATCCCGAGCATCACTGGTGATCACTTCTAAGCAAAAAGCCAGGAACTGCTCCTGAACACTGCCAGGTGTGATATCAACACCTCCCACCCTCCCTGCCAAGGAAAGTGAAGCATTAGCACAGCAGGAACAGTGGGAAAAACCTTTAAAAAGCAGAATACTAGTATGAGAAAGAATTTTAGGCAAAGTGAGTCTGCCTAGGGATATAGCATGTGCCCTATCTCTATAGTAGAATGCAGTGCACATAACAAACTCTTCGAATAAAGATTGGGCATAAAATAATGATAATGATGGTTCATAAGGATTCTTTGTGCATACTACATTCCAGACACTATGAGGGCAACCATACATATATCATCCTATTAAATCATAACAAGAAATAAGTATGAGGGATAATATTCCTCTAAGCATTGCTATTATTAATCTGGAGGTAAAGAAGGTTTAAGTAATTTACTGAAACTCACAGAGCTGGTATATTATGAAGTCAGCCACCTTCTACTGCATTATCTTCAGACTCAGAGATTCAAACATACTGGATAGCATTTACCTAAATGTAAAATGAAATGAGAACGATGGCAAATCCCAAGCTTGAATGTGAATTATTTGCCAATTGGTACCCTCCATTCCACACAAACACAACTATTCATCTCAGTCATAATATGGAAACCTAAGACATTTAAACCTGGAAAGTTAAATGGCATCCTTCTAAAGCAGAGTTTTTTATTTTATTTTGTTTTTTTGGGTACACCCAGCAATGCTCAGGGTTTACTCCTGGTTCTACACTCAGGAATTATTCCTGCGGTGCTTGGGGGACCATATGGGATGCCGGGGATCGAACCCAGGTCGGCCACATGCAAGGCAAACGCCCTCCCCGTTAGACTATTGCTCCGCCCCTAAAGCAGAGTTTAAGCAAATCAAACAGCCTAATCAGCTTTACTTCATGGAGAATCAAATACAAAGTTCCCAGCCTTCCCCAGGCTGTTTCTTCACCTGAAAGAAAACTGGAACTTCTGGAAGAAGATTCTAAAACAGGGTCCTAAACTTCCACCTGCTCTGGCTGAAGCTGCTCTGTCCCATCTACACTAAAGTGTGCAGCTTTTCACAGTTAACATCCTGAACACCACTGCAGAGAAGCACAGCGGGTGAGAGAGGTATACCTTAAGAGGACACTGGTCTGTTTCCCAGGCTGATCTCCTGGTCCGGAAACCCGGTATACACAGAACCAGATCCCTAAATGCAATATTGAAAGACTCAGTGAATAAATGCTTCACTTTTCCAGACTATACTCAGGAAGTCATGTTCTGTATTCTACTCTTGGAATTGTTGTGAAGTGACATCACCACAAAATTCAAGAGAAAATCCAGAGTGGGGAGACAGCTGACTCACTCCGCTATTCGGAAAGCACTTCAGACTCCTAATCTTCTTACATTCATTTCAAGTCGGTAACAAAGCATCCCAGGAGTACAAATGCTTTTGTAAGACCCTTTTGCAAAAGGGAGAGCCGGAGACAATAAGAATCACTGAAGACACTAATAATTAAGGGAGTTAATATCATCTCTATGACAGGATGGAATATTATCCAAGTGTGGTTCTCCTTTAAAATGGTAATGGTCCTCTAAGCATCAGTACAAATGCCCAGAGGAAAAGGAAAAAAAGACAACAAAGAAGTGTCTATATCTAGATTTTCATGCACCTATGAAAGCAAAACTTGTACCAAACCCTTAAGCTATGAGTAGGCAAAATAGGAAATTAGACTCCTGACTGGTTCATTAGAACAAAAATGTCCAAATATAAGCTTTGCCACTGAAAACAGTTATTCTGGATTATCTGATCAGCAGTACAACACCTTATCTCTTCACATCACTAGAACAGTTTTTATTTCTGAAACTACATAATATATGACACTCTAATACCTATCTACTTTGAGCACAGTAGAAAAACACCTACACAGCATAAATCATACATGGCACCACATTAGGTCTTCTAAATAATGCTGTGAACACCAGGACTTGACGCTAGGAATCCATTTTTCATGCTCATTTTGCAACTGCCCAAATGCAAGTACCTACTTTGCCTCTCCACCAGTGCCTTTCAATTAAATAAATCAAAAGTATACAAAAGAGTTTTCATGCATGAAAGGCAGCACAGTTTTGAACAAATAGGAGTGGCATATCTATCCACCACAGGACCCAAAAACGCTGAGTTCCAACAAACCTGGTCTTTACACTTTATACAGAGTATACCTCTGTATACTCTGCCCAACTATGCCTGATAGATCTGCTCTTCTTATTGCCTTTGACACCTGCTTAATCATTGCCTCCAAAATGGACTGGAAAGGCAGGTGTCCTCAGCAGCACTACCGTACTACACTGACAAACAGCCCATCTGCCAGGCCCTAACTATAGAGCTTATTGTACTCCTTTGTGGGCCTCTCTTCATGAGTAGTAAATGGCCAAGAGACACCAAGTTTGTAAAGATCAAACAATAACAAGTCAGGTTGGCTTTTGTATCGTGGAAGGTTATTTTAAAAATTCAGCTTAAAACTAATATGGACTTAAAGACTGGATTTTTTCCCAATTATCTTATATAACTAAGCCTTCCTCTAAAAGCAAACTCTGTATCTCCATTTATCTTCTTATGTCCTCATCTTCCCATCATCTGCGTCTCTCTTCACACATACACACAAACACACACACTTCTGTACAACAGACACGCTTTCACATCAGTTATTTAGATAGCCTGCTAGTGTAGTTGTGAATGTAGAACATGTGCACAAACTACAAAGGAAACCTGATCTGATTTTTTGCTCTAATTGTGACAGCACAGACACGGGGGAAGGGGAAGGAGAGGGGCATAACTGCCACCAGTGGGTACACCAAGTTTGGTGTCACAAGGCTATGGTAAATGTCTCTTGTATATCAGGAATTCAAATGTTATTACATGGGTTGTGTACTGCAACTTCCTCGATTGTTATCAGTCTACCATGTGTGGCCTTAGCTGGAAAACTTAAGCTAAATTTTTCTGACTGGTATTTAGAAAGAAGAATGGAAACCCTCTGTCTGAATTATTTATTCATTTGGGGACATCCCAAGCAGTGTTCAGGTATTAAGGGCCAGGGCTATGGATTCCCATCCATCTGGACTGGTGATTCAATACTAAAGCCTGAGGCTACAAAACAGGGAACTTCTGGGGCCACCTCATCCTGCTCAAAGGCCTCCAGGGCCACACCAAGCAGTGCTCTGAGGACAGACAGCATGCAGGATCAAACCAGGGGCAGGGATATTCAAGACTTGTGCCAAAACCCTGTCGTAACTCCCCAGAACAGCATTCCATTTGTTTAATTCTACTTTTATGAGGATCCAAATAGAGGTTCTTTCCCACTAATTAAGCAACCATCTGTCAATCACTCTAAACAAGACTGGCTGACTGGCAAGGACTCTGCTTCCCTGAAATGCTCCATGTTAAGGGATCAAGAGATGCTAACCAGGCTTATAATATCACACTCAAACCTAAATAACAGAGATCTCGGAGCACACTAAATGGTGCTGCTATTTTCTGTGACATGGCCCAAATAGGAAACTTGATAGAATTACTACAATATCAGCCAAAGGCATACCATTCTCCGGGCTGGAATTGGAGAGCACACATTTGACAAATTAGAGTCAATCTTTTGTCTCTTGAGTCAAATTAATCTTCCATAGGTAACAAATGTCTACAAAGTAACTCACCTGCTATTGAGATTTCTACAACCACGTGCTGCTCCTGACCAATCCAACTCCAGCACATTTAGAAGGAACGTTTGTACTTCTAACCTTTCTGGAAACTACACATGGTCCAAAGAGCTCATGATAACTGTATTATTTTCAAAGCAAACTCCATATTTACACAACAAAGAAGGAGACATAGCATAGTCAAGCGATAGAAGAAGTGCCAATGCCCAAACAGCACACATGAAAGAACAAAGAAAAGCAGGTTTATTCGCGCGACAATAGGCATGTAGTCTTCATGTTTCTCCTCAGTCTTTCAGGAACCACCCTGTCCTCTGCCTAAGTTTAAAAGGTGATTTGGCAAAAACAGTGGACTCCTCCCAACATAAATACACATACTGTGGACAAGGAGAGAAAGGGCCTGAGAGGGGGAAGTAGAAATTCTTCTTAGATCAGAATTTAGTTCTACAGAAAAGACTGAAGTGCTGTACTCTGATTTTTAATGAATTTATGATAAATTAAGCATAGCTTTTAGAGAGATAATTTGGCTTGTAGGTGGAAAGTTTTCAAAAGATACCCACCCTGTCTACACTTGGAATGAACCTCCCTGTTTCAAGCTAAAAGAAACTGACGTAGGAAACTCTCTGTAGCAGAACCATAAGGTGCCATCAGGTGTGCATCCAGCATCACTTAAGCACGAAACAAAGGAATGATGAATTTGCAATGATGACCTATAAATGATGACCATGTGCCCAGCCGCTCATGAGGTGCCTGGGAGGGATGGCAGGTTCTAGCCCTGGCCTGCCACCCCAGCAGAGCCTCACAACAAGCCAGACGACCCCCCACTCCATGAGGATCTTCATTTTCCACATCCGGACTTCCTCCTCGTCAGAACTCCAACCAGCAGACCAGCCTATTACAGCCCAGCTCATCGAGATCCACCCTGCTGCAGTCTTTTTAATCTGGCCCAGGTATGCTGATCCAGAGACAGACATGGGGTATAGTGGTAGAGCTGCTACTGGCTCTCACTGTGCCCAGCTGCTCATGAGGTGCCCAGGAGGGATGGCAGGTTCTAACCCTGGCCTGCCACCCCAGCAGAGCCTCACAACAAGCCAGACGACCCCCCACTCCATGAGGACCTCCATTTTCCACATCCGGACTTCCTCCTCGTCAGAACTCCACCCAGCAGACCAGCCTATCACAGCCCGGCTCCGTTCATCAATAAATGCTGGATTTTGAGATGACTACAAGAGTATGCTACCCGCACGGCAGAGCCTGGCAAGCTACCCGTGTCATATTTGATATGCCAGATACCAGTAACAATTATAGACCTCATTCCCATGACCTGATGGAATGGTTTGAGGCTCTTTATGTTCTTGGAGGAAGCAGGTGCCCTTGGGCTCTACTTGCATGAGACAGGTCATATGGAGATGTTACTGGTGCCCGCTCGAGCAAATCGATGATGAACGGGAAGACAGTGATACAGTGACCTATAAAAAAGCCTGTGAAACAACCATTAGTTGCTGATGTTCACAGACTTCTTGCAGTCTGTATTCAGCTCACCAGTAAATAAAACCTTCTTGTTCTCCCAACATAAATTGTCTCCATGTGCTTGATCAAGCTAACCCCCTTAAAACAGAAGAAACATGATTCTTTCCGCAGATGTGCTTGAACTCTGGCCTTGACTGGTACCCAAGGAACACCCAGCACTCCTCTGTATTTTCTTCCCACCCGTGAAGGTTTAGGTGAGTACTGACATCTCAGCTTTTGCTGAAGCTCTTCTTGCCATCTCAGACTCCAGGAAAGGCTCCCAAATCATTTCCATGAACTCAAGTTAAATCCACTTTATGGTCATTCAGTAGCAAATTTCCCCACTACATATACTACTACATCTATTCCAGATGGGGATAGAAGAGCAACGTGTTCCTTGAGATCCAGTATAATGGGCCTTCCCAGTCCCTCCACGCCCAGGCGTTCAGCTCTGTATGGATCCCAGGCCCACGCTTACCCTGACTCTGTGGACAGCACAGGAATGGAATCCATCCTTCTGATTCTCAGCTTTACTACTAGACCACCTAACTCAGTGTCACTGCAAACTGATTCTGGGAAAATTTGTTTTAGGCCTGGGTGGCCCAGAGGTGAGGGGCCTCCCTAGCGGGATGCCAAGGATAGCTCTGAAGTTTAAGTATGATGGCTGCTGGGAAGAAGAGGGGTGAGAGGAAAGACAAAGCAGAAGGGCAGAAAGAGGGTGATCATGCAAAAAATTGGGCAGCCTTTTTCTTCTCTCTGCCCCAATTCCCTCCTCAAAGGTCCCTCATTAACTGACTACAGGATGATGTAAGAAGAACTACCAACACTGGAGCTAGAGCTCAAGGGTACAAAGCATGAATTTAAAGCACATGACTTGCATGTGGCCAACCATGGTTCAATTCCTTGATGCCCTGAGCATCGTGGGGTACTTTCCAGCACCACAGAGCCCAGAGCCACATACTCATTCTTTTGCTTTAAACCTTAGGCCCAACTATCCAAGGATCACTGTGGAAGTCCAGGTCCTTGATAAAAAAAGGCATCAAATTTGAGGTTAGCCTTTTTTATGACTTCAATTGCTATTAATTTTATTATTATTATCATTATTATTATTATCAAGATGAGAGCCTTCTACTGAGTGTATACACCTACACAGCAGAGCCCGCAAGCTACCCGTGTTTTATGTGATATGCCAAAAAACCAGTAACAATTACCAACCTCATTCCCATGACCTAAAAGAATGGTTTGAGGCTTTTCCTGTTTCTGGAGCAAGCAGATGCCCCTGGGATGCACTTGCTTGCAACAGGACATATGGAGATGTTACTGGTGCCCTCTCGAACAAATTGATAAACAACAGGAAGACAAGTGATACAAGTGATTATTATTATCATGCTGGGCTGTTTAATGACTGATGTTTTAAAGAAGTAAAAATTTAAGATTAGTTATGGATCCAAAATAACCATACTAGCACATATGGGCTAAATATCACCAATTCACAGCAAGAAAATATTATAAATTAAATAATAAAATCTCCCCTAACGCTATTTTTCACCACACATGTATAGAATAGATTCGTGCACTAAAGTTCACAGTGCCAGTTGTCAGGCCTAAATCCCCCATGGGCTTTCATAAATCCAATTTTCACTCCACGTATTTTCTTTGCTTTTTTTTTTTGCTCTCATCTTTTCTTTCCTTCTTTTCTAAGAGAGATGAAGGGATGGAAATGAGGTGAGATCAGGACACGTGACCTAGAAATAAAACCAATCAGACTTCATCTAAGTAAGATTTAGATATAATTGTTGCACTGTTTTTTCCTAAGACTATGCCACAATGTTTTTTAAATAGGGGTGGGGCTCTGGAATTCATTACTTTTCCTCCAATTCTCATGCATCAATTATATTGCATTGAATATAGTCCAAATAATGTAGCAGCACTTGTCAGTATAAGGACTTGGGTGTAGGGAAACATTTCTTTCCTTTCCCTGTCTTTGAGATCTCATTAGATTTTGAAAATAGAGAGAACTAATGGTCATCTAATTAGAAACCTGTGTCCATGTCTCAGGCACTAATGTTTTAGAGACCCTGGGGAGCCTGGAAAGAGACCTCATCGTTTCCCACAAAGTGTGCAAAGGTTCAGGATTCACTGGGTTGGTAACAGATTCTGAGCAAAAAATAGAAATATAATACACATGAGAACTACTGAGTTAAAAATTGCTTACAACAAAACTTCTTGGAGAACATGAAATACTCGGGGGTTTCTAAGGGAGGGACATGACGAGTAGTACTTCCCAAGACCTACCTGACCACTTATACCTTGGGGGTTACATGTTATTAACCAATCAATGTTCCATAAAACATAAGTCGCAGGGATTAAAATAGATCACACATTTGCAATCCTATAGTGCATATCCATAAAACTTCACTTGGTCACTTGACATCCCATTATTCATCAATTTGCTCAAGCGGCGCCAGTAACATTTCCATTTGACGCTATCACGTGCCAGGGTAGCCCAATGGCATCTGGTTGCTTCAGGAATACTAAGAACCTCAAACTGAATGTTCAGGGTATTGACAAAGAAGTCTGACAATCTTGTAGGTGGGTGGCCACATGATCTTTTGACATCCCGTGGGATCCAGTCAGTAATGGCTCTAGTCCAGAGGTCGTCTCCAAATCACATTAAATGTCCAGCCATCTGATTTTTTGATGCTTTGGCAAGCGAGGCAGCGTCCCTGACTTTGGGACGCTGTAAAACATTTTGTGGAAATTGCTTCGTGTGTGTGTATGGTTCCTGAAACAAGTCAGGCCTCACCTATGCAAGGCATGTGCTCTATGGACAAACTACCTCACAGGCTCCAGTCAAACTTGTTTCAAATTGCAAGTTTTAATGGAGGTATAAGGGATATCATCAAGAATCCAACTACTAGGGGCGAAAAAGAAAGGGAGAAAGTTTCTGCCCCTTTTCTCGTCCTTTTAAACTCCTAACAAGTTCTTGGGCACACAGTTATCCTCCAACTTAAACCCCAGACTGTCTCCACTTGATTGAACCAAGAGTAATACTGGAGAAACCACTCACTCAGTCCAGCCCCTTAGGAAAACCTAGGGAAAAACATGGGAAAACCTAGGGCCCAAAGTTGTAGCAGAGCATGAAACAGAAAGTCAAATACTCAACATTCCCTAAAAATGTATGTATTTCATGTGTACTCTAGATGAGATTATATGTGCAAAGATAAAGTAAAAGACCTAAATAAATATTTATTTCACTCAGATTAAGATACCTGTCTTTTGATTAAATTATAGTAAAAGCACTTGAACTTATGCTCTACAAATTTGGCATTTGGGATAATTTAGCTATTTTGAGGTAAACATTTTCCCTGAATTATTTATGAAGAAAGCCTAAGTCTAATATAAATATGATTAACAGCAAAAACACTTAATTCATACATGAAAGACAAAAAAAACTGATTTCCAAGCATCTTAGCAGTAATATACCAAAACTCATGTTTTCATCTATCCAATAAAACATTTATAGAATTTTTTTGTTTGTGCTATTTATATCTCAAAGAATAAATTGCCACTAAAATATGTGTAATAAGGGCAGTCTAGAGTAAATCATATTCTCTGACAGATTCTCTATGGTTGCTTCCCCCAGCAGCATCCAGTAGCCATATATTGGTTAAAGTGCAATCAAGATTTGAAAGTTGGGGGCTGGAGCAATAGTCCAGCTGGTAGGGCGTTTGCCTTGCATGTGGCCTACCCAGATTCAATCCCGGCAATCCCATATGATTCCCTGAGCACAGCCAGGAGTAATTCCTAAGTATAGAGCCAGAAGTAACCCCTAAGCATCGCCAGGTGTGTGACTAAAAAGCAAAAAAGCAAAAAAAAAAAAAAATTGAAAGTTGTATTAAGAGCCAAGTAAGAGAGATACCTCAAAGGGCTGGAGCTCAGGCCATTCTTATGCAAGGGCCAAAGTGTTGGCTTTCATGGCCCCCTGAACACCAGGGATCTAGCCCTGAAGGCCCCTGGCGACCACTTAGGCCCTGGAGGCTCAGCAAGGCTAGCCTCCAGTACCGACATGCCTGGCCTAAGGCTGAAAAGCCTTAGAACAGGCCCTGGAGCTCTCCGAGCATTGTTAGGAAGTCCTCCCCACAAAGGATACTGTGATCAAGATGAAAGAAAACAATGTCAAATGGGAAGTTCAAAAATAACAATGTTTACATGATAGAAATAATGACTAACAGTTTGTGTTAACTGAGAGAAAGAAAATGAACGTTGTAAATCAAACCTACGTGAGCTTCTCTTCCTGAATTCTCAGCCACTCCCCCGCATTTCCCTCTGCTCCCATTCTAGAATGGCCCAATCCCGGGAGCTCTTGACAACCTTGATTTCAGTGGTAGTCAGGGTGGGGCGAGTGGAAGGCATAGAGTGGATCCACACCACAATCTCCAGAGACCATCTCTCCCCATGAGGAGGGTCTCTTCACTTGTAGAATTCTATCAGCCACACATATGTCAGTGGCTCCCAAGTTCAGTAGTGAGGTTGGCCTCTTTCTGTGATAACACACAGACACAAGGAGAGAAGAGGAAGCAGAAGGGCGGCTACCACTGCACCCGCGATCCTCTTCCAATCCTTCAACATAGCAAACGAGCCATGCACATGTCTTATCCATAAACATGATCAGACACATTTGTTTCCAATTTTAGTTTCTAAAACAGCGATTCACTAGACACCTAAACAATGAATCTGAAATTTATTTTATATTCCCAGATTTGACTCACAGACATGGGACAGCTCTGCTACTGGCTCTCCCTGTGCCCAGCAGATCACAAGATGCCCAGGAGGGATGGCGGGTTCTAGCCCTGGCCCGCCACCCCAGCAGAGCCTTGAAAGATGCCAGACGACCCCCTCCCCCACTCCATGAGGGCCGCCATTTTCCACATCCGGTCTCACCTCTCGTCAGAACTCCACCCAGCAAAAGAGCTGATCACAGCCTGGCTCATGCGGTTGCTTGCAGCCACGCGGTTCATCAATAAATGCTGGAGATCAGAGGTGACTACAAGAGTATGCTACCCGCACAGCAGAGCCTGGCAAGCTACCTGTGTCGTATTTGATATGCCAAATACCAGTAACAATTTTAGACCTCATTTGCATGACCTGATGGAATGGTTTGAGGCTCTTTATGTTCCTGGAGCAAGCAGATTCCCTTGGGTTCTAGTAGCATGAGTAGGACATATGGAGATGTTATTGGAGCCACTCGAGAAAATCGATGATGAACAGGGAAGACACTGATACGGAGATACAGTGATTCCCAGATTTCCCTTAGATTCTGTATCCAATTCATCTCCAAGGTTTTCTATTTGATTGATCTCCAAGTAACCCCTTTGGTCTGGGTAATTCAGAAAGTTTTTGAAGTTATCTGCATGCCTCTAGTCTTAGTCCAGCCTCAAAATATTTTCCATTGGGGAAATAAATATGCAAAGTTCTCTGCAAAATACAAGACTGACTTCATATTCTTGCCTTAAAGCCCTCCATAGTGCCCTATCAACAACAAGGCAAAAGTCCAACCCCTACATAGGCTCAGTCAAGCCTTTATCTCTGACTGGCCACACCTTCACCACAGGGGGCCCAGAAACTGCTGTGTCTGTGTTATTTCTAACTCAGTCAGTGCTTCTGCTCTGCTTCCCCTTGTCTTTTCCTACATTCTGCAGAAGTCAGTTCAGACATCATCTTCTCCAGGAGGCCCTCATTACATCCTGGACTAATCTAGTTTTCTATTCTCCATCAGACCCTATAAACTGCCAAGACTCTGCTTTTACTCTTCTCTGGTTCATCTCATCCTGGAAGCTAGCATCACATCTTAGTCTTGTGTGTGTGCTCATTTGCTAGCACAATGACAATGACATAAGAGGTGTCTGATAAATGTCTACCGTGTGGATCAAACATGTAACCAGTCACCACAGCAAAGATCCATTTAGTCCACCAGAATTTCTCCCCACTACCCAAAATCCCTGCCAAGTTCTAGGTAGTGGCCTTGGGTAATCACATCAATTTGCCACACACTAGAGACTACTCTAATTTTAACTTCATTAATTTAGCTAGCCTTTCCAAGTCAGTTTTAATTAACAGGTTTTCTCTGCTGAGATATTTAACATAGAGTGTTTTTGAACTGAATTATCCTGATATACGTCTCTGCTTTCTGCCAGTTTCCATATATGGAGACTTCCACAGTAAATGACAGAGCATAAAGCTTTTTTTTCTAAACTTTCTTCTGAAGATCTTTCAAAGCAGAATATTACAGCCACCTGTTTTCACTTAATCGTTACTCCTTTCCTCGGCCAAACCTTTTTAAGCTAAGTCCCAGTCTTGTTTCTTTCTTTATGGATAATTTGAGGAGGAAAAATCCACTTAGTCATTCTGAAGTGAGAGGAGATTGAAAATGATTAAAACATACTTTATATTGAAGGTGTAGCTGCTTTTTGGCTCAGCATAACTACCATAATTCAAAAATACTTTCAAACTATATTTCAATTTAGAACTTAGTCTTCCCTAGGAAGTGACTCTTACGAGCTGAAACAAAATAAAATATTTTCAACTTAAGAAGAACCAAAGGTATCACTTCTGAGTAAATACAATCATAATAATATTTAGCAGAGCATAATAATAATAATAAACATGTCTGCTGGTGGGATTCTTGGTACTTCACAAGAAAGAGGAGTCTGCCCCATGGGCTTGTAATCTAAATTAAGCAAGCAATATGAGTCGCACAAGTTTCACAGGTGAGAGTTAATTAACATTTTATCCCAAGCAGGGAAGGAAAAAGGAAAGAAAATTAAAATCAATATTAACAGAATCAGAATTCTCTTCAAACCTTCAAGGAGTTATCTGCAATATAAATGGAAATTAAGAGGCATATGAGACCTGTAAGTCCAGCTTGATACCCTCTTGCTCCTGCACCCAATTTCAGAAACCCTTAAATAATTTTTGGAGATGGTTCCCACACCACCTATCAATTTTTATTTATGTACTGATTTGTAGGATTCGTAGTGCTGTCGATAATCGAGTATCAGGCACCAATATTTAATCCCCACATTTATTTAATATTTAATCCTCAGCACCCCTCCATTAGTGTCTCAAGGTTCTCTATCCCTCACCCCCTTGGCTTTCTTACCTTTTTGACTTAATTATTATAGTTTGTGCAACATGTTTACAGCTGTGTTGATGATTAGTTTTGATAAGGTAACACAGTTACCTTACCTTTCCACCAACAAAGTACTCAAGACCCTTCCTTGACCCTCACATTGTCTCAAATCTGCTTCCTCATACTCCCCCAGCATTCTCAGTTCTATCATACAGTGTTTGCCATCATTCAACTTCCATTCTTTGGGGTTGATTATTGAACGCCTCAGTCGCTAACAGACGGGCACAAAAACACAGGATGGATGTGATGGGTTCCGAGGACCCTCTCCTATCTACGACTCTATCATTTTCTCTTCATTTTCTGTCTCCCCTGCTCTTTATGACTAATTGGGTAATGACAGAAAACACACTGAGTCTACATCTATTTCACACTACTGACTCATAAGGATAAACTCTCAAATCCTTAGCAATGACTCTTCTAAATGTACAGATAAATAATTTAAGCCTCTGGAGAATACTTCCATTCTCTCAGAAATTAGTTTCGTTTTCTACAAAAGTAATAAAACACAGACACCAAACAAAGAACACCCAATCAGCCTCCCAACAACTTAAAAAAATGTTTCTAGTGAACTGTATCCCATATTCTAGGCACCGAAATAAAATTCTGAAAATATCACCCTTAAAATAAAAGACTATCAGGTGAAAGAATACTAATTGGTGCCTTTCTGACACACTGGTTAAGAGACTAGTGTAGCAACACTATAACCAGAAAACTTCTTAATTTTAATGTTAATTGTAAACTATTATTCCTTAGAGCAAGTTTTAGAAATCTTGCTTAAGAATTGTTTTTTTTGGAAGGAGGGGGTCACACCCAGCAATGCACAGGGGTAACTCCTGGCTCTGCACTCAGGAATTACTCCTGGCAGTGCTCTGAGGACCATATGAGATGCCAGGGATCGAACCTGGGTTGGTCACATGCAAGGCAAATACCCTCCCTGCTGTACTATTGCTCCGGCCCCAGGATTATTTTGTAATAGAAAATTTCTATAAGAGTTAAACTGATAAATTGAAAATCTGAGGATCTACTCCAGAACAGCAAGTCAAAACCATTTCCTGGTCTGTCTATCAGATTACTCTGGGCACGACAAAGTCAGCAGTCAGGTCACACATGACGACAATTCTCATTACTGACACAAATCACACTGAACCACTCAGGGGCACATACACACAGTTAACAACTGGCCCCACCTAATAGATAGAACTTGGCACAAGCTACACCTCACTATTACCTAGTCCTCTCTTTATCTCTTTACCTGGATAAGGAAAAACCTCATCCAGCATATCCTTTCCTTAATAACCAGATGTAAAGTTCTCGTAAGCAACCAAAAATGCAAGTATTAGGAGGCAGAGCAAAAACATGAGGATGTCATATGCTCTAACTAATCTTATATCATTTATCTAGAAGAACAACAAAAATTACAATAAATAGCATCACATAAAATGCCTATGTAGCAAGAGATGGGAAGACCAGGTAGCAATTGTTATGTGGAAGTCCAGTAACTGTGTCACTGAAAAACAACATCAGCTCAGTTATTTTCCACAAAAAGATAATAACCTCTATGCACAAATGAATCTTGGGCTTTACAAACATGTCAAAAGCATCAAAAGGCATTAGAGTAAGCCATATCCAACATGCTGATTTATCCTTGACTTTGTCAGGATGTTCTGAAGAAAAACAACCGTTCTTTTAATGTGCCAAAAGCCCTGTCCTTTAAAAGGTGCTCTCACCTTTCCTTGCACTTGTTTTCAAACATACCGATCTTCAAGTTCATCAATATGCTTTCTCCATTTATATATGTAAAAAAGCTTCAGGGTTGAATTGTGCCCCCCTCAACTCCCACCCCCCCCCACACACACACACGCACACACACACACCTGCTCCAAATGGCATGCTGGTAAAATGACTCATTCAGAAACAAGGTTTTTGAAGACATCATCAAGTAGAATGAGGTGATCATCAAGGTGGTTGCTAATGCACTACCAGTAGCTTTATGGAAAACGCAATGGTAGTACCAGTGCAAGGTACATTCCTTGCAAACAAAGTGAGGCAGAGAGTTTAATATCTGACTCCGCCCCACACACCCAAATGTTTCCCACAGCTTTGCTGTTTTGCAGTGCTGGAGCCACCACAAAAATATGTGATCTCTGGTGCATGCAACAATTGTGTGCGAGTACCACAATCAAGTGTGTGACTATGGACAAGCACAATCACCAAAGAGTGTGCAAGCACCACAACTATGAGTGTTTGTGACTCTGGCTATCACAGAATGGAAAGAAAAAAATATAAGTAGACAAAAATATAATCTGTTTCTCTGTTTGGGGCCATACCCATTTATGCTCAGGGCTTGCTCCTGTCTCTGTGCTCAGAGGTCACTCCAGCAGTGTTTGGGGGAATATATGTTGGTCAGTCCCTGAAAAACAAGTAAAATAACCCATGTACTCTCTCTCCGATCCTAGAAAATTCTTTAAAATGAAGAAGTACATACGGACACACAAGGCCATGTGAAAGCCAATGACTCAAATAATGTGCCTGAAAGGCTACATCACAAACCCAGGAAGGGCAAGGAAGGCCACCAGCCAACCCCCAGGAGTCAGTAGAGAAAGGACTCCCTTCAGCCTTGAGAGGGGGCATGACCTAGCCACCACTTCACTGCATATATCTGTCCTCCAGAACTATGAGACAATATATTTTTGTTGCTT
The DNA here is from genome assembly GCA_021461705.1 of Cryptotis parvus. NCBI lineage: Eukaryota > Metazoa > Chordata > Mammalia > Eulipotyphla > Soricidae > Cryptotis > Cryptotis parvus. The sequence goes on along the minus strand of JAJIBD010024539.1, from coordinate 82,687 downwards.
GGCTATTTTCATGATGTTTAAGGACATCAGAAAAAATTAAACCTGACTGGGACACCAAGCTGAGACCATAGAATCCCTTATTGCCTGCTATAATAGATAAGCACTCCTGAAATCAGAAATCCTTATCTATAAGCAAACGGGAAATAAAATGTGTTCCAGTGACACACCATGTTTAAACCTGAGCACATCTTCGGAAACTGCCGAGGTCACCCTATCTGTTTTCTATAGGACTCATCCTGGAGAAGGCAATGAGGCGAAGCCAGAAGAGCCGACAATCAACTTCTGACCCTTATCATTTGCTTTTCAGAACACTCAGATTGAAGAAATCTTAAGGAACTTAGGCTCTTAACATTTGCAGGAATGAGCACATGATGATAACTATATTACTGAATGAAATCACAGCATGTGCCACTAGCAACTAGAAACTGAAGCTTCCTATTTGAAGAGACCATATTAAAATATGATGAAAATATGACGAAAGGAAATCTGATATGCACTATTTGGAACAATCCTATATAGACTAAAGTTACAAAGAGAAGATAGCTCTGAAAGACACAGAATCAGAGAACTTGTAGTTAGAGCTGGTTATATTTCTAGAGATCACATAGCATGCCTGCAGATATTCCAGCTAAAGCTAATTTTATGTAAAAAGTAAAAGCCTACTACTTTATTTGTTTTGCTTTTGTTTCACACCCAGTGATGCTACTCAGAACTTACTGATGACTGAACTTAGAGATCAATCATGGTAGGCGCTCTGGGGACCTATGAGGTGCCTGAGATAGAATCTGAGTCAACCACGTGCAAATAAGCTCCTGACCCAGCTCAAAACTACCACCTTATAGTAGAACTGCATTAAATAAAGAAAATATCCCTATGATACCAAATAGAAATTAAATTATTTTATTTTAAATGTATCTGAATGCATGACATTTTTTTTTCTTTTTTTTTAAATTTTTTATTATACCACAGTGAAACATACAATTACAAAGGTGATCATAATTGGTTCTTGGTAATACAGTATACCAGCACCCATCCCTCCACCAGTGCCCCATTTCTACCACCAATGTACCCCACCCCCTCCCGCCCACCCCCATGCTGCCTTAATAGCAGGTACCCCAGTTTCCTCTCTTTCTCTCTCTGTCTCTCTCTGTCTCTGCATCTCTCTCCCTCTTATTTTACACATTGTGGCTAGTCCTGCAGGTATTTAGAGTTTATCAATTAAGTCTCTTTATGTATATTCAATGGTGAGTTTTAATCTGCCATTACCACTTCCCACATTTAGTAAAACACTGGTATCTATTTATGTTGTATTAATGAATGCAGTCATTCTATATCTGTCCTTTTCCTTCTGATGAATGCATGACATTTAAAGGAACAATCGTGTACTGGAACAATCTAGCAACTAGCCTATAAAGATCACAGTTACAACCTAGCTTTACAAAAATTATATAAAAATATTTATCTCTGCTATAGGTAATGAAGCAATCAATAAGTACATAACAGTACTTAGCAAGCCAAAGCAGATAAAATTTAGTGCTCATTTTAACTAATGCAAGTACTTGTGCAAAGTGGAAGTATGAAAGGAAAAGGCAATTGAACTAAAAGTGAAAGTTAAAAGATGAAAGACCAAAGAGACAACAAATTCAAAACTTTGTAAAACAGTTAAATATCCAATCCTGCCAGGAGTGCCTTCAAGGTGAAGGCTTCAGTCCCATCAGCCTTCTGCTTAACACTGACCACAGCACAAATAATGCTAATAGACCTTGCTTCCTCAGACTTCCCAACCAGTGCACCATTACAGAAGGTAAAGTGAGCAGCAGAAAATGATGATCAAAATCCACTCTCATGACTAACTCCTTTCATTTTCCTCTTTTCATTGATTTCTTAAAACCCACTTTGCACTCTCTCAGTCGGCTTTGTTGCAGGAACATCTTTTAATGCACTTTATTGATTTTAATCGTTCACATTTAAACTTGTGTAGAAACTTTTGCTACGGTGCATTTATTGATCTTTTAATTATTAATGTAGACCAGAAAACCTGAAAAGTTTTTCAGCAATTCTGAAAAAAAATTTCCAAATAATTGTCAGAAATTGTCAAAAATGCTGAGAGGTGTAGGAAGGAACCTGAGGTCATTGGTGGAGGGAAGGTCGTGCTGGTGGTGTGACTGGTGTTGGAACCTGGAGGCCTGACACTCTGTTGTGAATGGATTTGTAAATAATGGTTCCTTAATAAAAACACATAAATTTTACAAAATGTTAAAATTTTCATCACATGAAGGACGGTGACTTGCTGCCTCCCTCTAAAAATGCTTGCATTTCCAAGGTGCTGTCAGTAAGATTTTCTTCTTCAGTCTGAATCACATGCCACAGAATAACTCACTGGATTAAATTTTAATTTACTTGAGAAATATTACTGACACACTGTTCTTGTGGTCCTTTAATAGCTACCAAGTGTTCCATTGCTTTGAGGCCATATTCCGATTACACAAAGGAACAAGCTTTCTGGCAAAATCTGCACAAGCTGAAGATGTTAACAGCTCAGGACACACAATGAAGTGCACATATCTAGAGATATTTTGTCCCACTTACGTTAGTTAATAATGTTTGTCTCTGATCTACAGCACAGCATTCTATAGGTAAATGCTCATTCTCACCCGGATACTTTGTACTGGGCTAACTACAAAAAGTTAAGGGAGCTGTATGTGTAGGAAACTATACAGCTAACCACAAGCTTGGAATTATAAGTGAGTCCTGGGACATTAAGCAGAAGAGTAAATGCTAAAGCCCTGAGTGACCACGGAAAGCAGCACAGAGGGCTCAAGGTGGAAAAGAGAAGGAACAATGATTGTTCATCCTGTCCTGTCCCATCTTGGCTCCTCCCTTGCATCTCCACTCAAACCCTCTTGGTAGGCTAAATGGTTACACTTGGATGGTCAACTTAAGCTTGGATTAACAAAATGGATCTAAAGACACATTCCTAATATCATATTAAGACACAGATTCAACTCACTCTGCTACATAAGATTTCTAGTACTTTGTACTGGTTAGCAGTAATGGAACGCAGTACTGGAAAGCATCTTCATATTTAGTACTAAAAAAAGATTAACCTTGGGCCACAGAGATAATACAGTGGGTAAGGCACTTCCTCTTGCATGTGACCAACCTGAGTTCAATCCTTGGCACTACATGCCCCATGTTTGCCAGGAGTAATCCCTGGGTGCAGAGCCAGGAGTAAGCCCTGAGCACCACTAGATGTGGCCCAAAACAATAAGTGAATAAATAAATTTTAAAAGGTGAACCAGCAATCATTTGTATTGCCTCACACATTCTCCAATATTAAAGTAGTATGTGAAATAAAATCAAGTATATGCTCCAGAAGATGCCCACAGAACCATGGATCAAATATGGAAACATGATTTCAGTTCGTAGAACAATAAACCATGCTACTCCTGAAGACAACGGGAAGCTTCACCACTACCAGTCTGACCAATGCTATATATTAGCTAAAGACACTATGTGTCTCGGAGCATGTACACTAATTACCAGACTGCTGGGCACTAGAATAAACAACCAATTCCTCCCGCAAATGTTGCTCCTGGATGTCTGCAAACTCTGCATTGCTAAACAATGACAGTGAATGTCTAAGCATCTAACGGGTTTTAGCTTCATCGTTCCTCATGAAATTCCCATTCCATCTGGTTCTGACCTTCACTATTCCAGACTCCTTCGTCAGAACTAACCTTATAGGCCACAGACAGCACCAACTTACCCAAGCTATTTACATTGCCCAGAATGCTTATATAATACAGTTATGGCCTATAGGAAAAACACAAGATAACACATTCAGCAAGGAAAGAGACCAGTTGATCATAAAATACAATATGAATCAAGGCCTGGAATCCGGCTGGAGAGGCAGTAGAAGGGTTAAGATACTGGCCTTGCATGAGGCCAAACCCGCTGAGAGCCTGGCACTACATGGCCTCCTGGAGCACCACTTACAGCAACCCCTGAGCACAGAACTAGGAGCCACCCCCAGCACCACCAGGTTTGAGCTTACCCTCCACCATAAAAGTTCAATATTCACAACTAAAAAAGTTATCAAGCTAGTCATAATTTATGAGTACCATGAACATATGTGACTTTTATTTAAAATTCATGTACAGCTAATTTGCAGATCAGACTGAACACACAACCAGCCTTACACAGCAAACATACCTGATAATGTACAGCCTGATTCTTATTCTGCTGCATAGCCCACACAGAGGTCAGCCCTGCCTGAACAATTCTGATAGGAGGACTGAGGCTTTAATTTTAAGCACTTTTTCGTTCCCTTTTATAGAATCATTTATCTTTCCTTTTTTTTTTTTTTTTTTTTTTGGTTTTTGGTCCACATCACACCCAGCAGTGCTCGGAGCTTACTCCCAGCTCTGCACTCAAAGATCATCCCTGTGAGCCCAGCGGAGCATATGGGGTACTGAAGATAAAACCCAGTTTGGCCGCATGTAAGGCAAGTGCCCTACTCAGACTCCTTCCTCAGAACTCACCTTATATCACTCCAGCCCTGCTATTTTAGTTTAAAATGAAATACATCATTTGGAGAGTATCATGCTGAGTGAAATGAGACAGGAGGAGAGGGACAGACAGAATGATTCATTAATTTGTGGAATGTAAAAGAAAAAATGGAACCAATACCCAAGGGCAGCAGAAACCAGGGCCAGGAGGATTGGTCCATGTTTGGAAGCCTGCTTCAAGTGCTTGGGGAAAAGGCATCTGGGATAGGGAAAGGATCATTCTGACAAAGATAGCTGGAAATGATCACCCTGCATAAAAACTGTGCACTTAGAGCAGTAAAGGAATAAGCATGATAACCTCTCATGATCTGTATTACAATCCATAATGCCCAAAGGAAGAGAGAGAGGGATAAAGAATGAAAGTGACTGCCATAGAAGCAGGTGTGGAGGGGAAGGGAGGGGAGACAGAAGGAAAAATAGAGACATCGATGGTGAGAAATGTACATCAGTTGAGGAATGGGTGTTGGAACACTGCATGACTGAAACCTGGTCATGAACAGTCTTGTAACTGTATCTCATGGCAATTAATTAATTGATTGAATGAATGAATGAATGAGTGAGTGAATGAATGAATGAAATCCATCATCATAATTAGTTTCCTTAAAATTGTGTGTGTTTTGAATGTAAATTGTAGAAAAATACTGTTAATAAAATGGTGTTTTCCAAATATTATAAAGTGCTGAGCACACCATGTTCTTTATTTAAGTTACAAATACTTTTAAAAGTCCTTTTATACAAGCTCAAAGAGAGCAGAATATATAGTATAAACTGGAGGAAAATAATTTTATTAATTATGCCATATTATCTTAAATATAAAAGTCAAGTCTTTAATCACTAATTCAAAATAACAATATGTATAACGAAGTCAAGCAATCCAGTAATTTAAGAAAAAGTTCTGTGGCATTCCAGGAAAAAGCTACTACACTAAAAGCTTCTATTCTAAGGCTGCCTTTCTCTGCTTCCTATATAGAATTACAATGGAACCAGTTCTTAAATTATCCATTTAAAAGATTAATTGCAAGGATAATATTAACCTGCTCTACTTAAAATGGTCCATACCTCATCCACATTCAGACAGAAACATTTTCATTTACTACTTTTGAAGCAGAAGCATCTTCCAAATAATGTTTTCATTGTATACCATTACAGATATCTTTATTTAAACTATAAAACAGCTAATGCAAGGGAATATCCAGCAAGCCTTCCAAGACGACAATTGATTCTTAGATTACATATTTTTAGTTCGTTTCATTATTCATGCTGTAGTAAGCATATGCTGAAGAATTTTTGCTTCAAAAACTCTGAAACCTGACCAGGAACATAACTCAGTAATGGAGTGCTCACCTTGCATGTGAGAGGTCTTGGGTTTGACCACTGGCACCAACAAAAACAAAACAAATGAAACAATACCATCTAGTCATAAGTTTTGCAAATTAGTAACAGTTTCTTTAAGTGCTTTTTCCAAATACACCACCACTTACCTTCACTCTCCACTCACCCCCTGACTTTCCCTTCTGTTAATGTGACTCCTGGAGGTCTCACACCTCCTTGTTTGTGGTTTTTAAGTGCAATACTTACTAAGTATCACTCGTCAGGTTATGGAGTTCACATACTGAGATTCAGTGCTCATCGGGGCAATGCTCTTTTCCTGTGCTCACACACACACCTAGCTGTGGTACAGCCAGAAATTTCTCACCGCCCGAGGTATATGTGAACTGCCAGGATCACCCCATCACAGGTGGCAGCACTGGGAGATTGAATTTGTGACCTCATTTTGCACGGCAGATGTTTTAGATACTGACTCTAGGCTCTGTTAATTAAATTCTTCAAAAGCCAAATGGTTCTAATTACAGTTGAAGAGGCAGGATCTTTAACCCAAGCTACTACTGTTTTTTTTTCCTTTTTTGGATCACACCCAGCAATGCTCAGGGGTTACTTCTGGCTCTTCGCTCAGGAATTACTCCTGGCAGTGCTTGGGGGACCACATGGGATGCTGAGGATCAAACCTGGGTCAGCCACGTGTAAGGCAAATGCCCTACCAGCTGTGCTATCGCTCCGGCCCCTACTTCTGCTTCTTTTATAGTCCTTCCCTATAATTTACTCTCGGTACCATCTCAACAAATACCAAGACTTTTTTTTTTTAGCTTTTAGGGTCACACCCGGCAATGCTCATGAGTTTCTCCTGGCTCTGCACTCAGGAATTACTCCTGGCGGTGCTCGGGAACCATATGGGATGCCGGGGATCAAACACATGCCGGCAAGGGCCGGCCCGCGTGCAAAGCAAACGCCCTACCCACTGTCTATCGCTCTGGCCCCAAGTACCAAGACTTTCATCTTACACATAAACTTAGTGGGGCCACAATCCACAACCCCAATCATTGACCAATCTGCCAAGACACACTTGGAAAAGCTACCCTGGCTCCCAGTCTAGAGTCAAACTCTTTCCTAGATCCTAACTGCTAGACAGACTGATGCTAGTATTAACTTATTAACAACAATCTGATAGTAGTTCAATCAACAATTCCCCACTACCTAACAGAGTCAGAACCTACCAAACACTGGCATTCTTTGGGGGATAAATGAGAAAAACACCAGAAAAAAATTTCTTCCTATTATCACAGTCTAACAGACTACATTGTGTGAGTGTATTGTTACATTCTAAGAAAATATAGAAAAACAAAATACACAAATACTTATGTATCTGGGTTGCTTTTTAAATAAAATTATTGGTATTATGAGAGAGACAAATGTATTATTAGTGATAAAATTAACACAAAAATATTTCCAGTAATATATATCTGAAACTAATAAATCCTATCATGCAATGTTACACAATTTTTTAGAAATAGGATGATGAGATAAGGTGGCGACTGGATAAATATCAGAGGCAGGTGAGAAAGTCATGGGGAAAAGGTGATCCAGGCAGAGACAGTAGATGCTTCCTAAATAACAAGTTAAAAATCTAACATTTCTGAGGTTAAAAGATAAGGTCAAAGTGTCTACAGGGGGTGCAGAAAAAGAAAAATTGAGATGGCTCTTCAAATCATGGAAACAGTGGTGAAGGATCATAGTAAAGACTTATTTTAACTCTGAATAAGGGAGCCACAGGAGGGTTTTGTGCAAAGGATAAGTATCTTTCCCTACCTCCTCTATCTTTCCTTCCTTCCTTCTTTTGTTCCTCCTTTTCCTTTCCTTACAAACACCTATATGGCTGGAAATCCATTAGTGTTCTCAAGAATTTCAAACAGCAAAGCCCCCAGGACCATGAATGGCACATGTGGGACATAGAGAATTTGAAATCATGATCATATGCTTACAAGGAGGTAATCTAAGATGTTTAAACGTTTTCCAATTTGGAAGGGGATGGAGTGGACTGGACCACCCACTGATGTGCTCAGGGATCACTCCTGGTGGACCTTGGAGGAGCATAAAGGTGACAGAAATTGAACCTGGGTCTCCCACATGCAAAGGAGGTGCTCTACGTTCTGTACTAGCAAACCCTGCACACCATCAAGTGTGGCCACCACACGTACAGAAACAGGGGCCAGAGCATTGCTACAGAGGGCAGGGCTCTTGCTCAGCACGTGGCTGACACAGGTTAGATCCCCAGCATCCCATGTGGTTCCCTGAATACCCCCCAGGATTAATTCCTGAGTGCAGAGATTAACCCCTGAGCACTGCAGAGTGTGACCCAAATAAGCAAAAAAAAAAAAAAATTAGCTCAGAGACAGAGAGATAGTTCAATGACCTGGACATATACTTTCCAGAGGCCTGTATTCAATTTGTAACACATGATACCGTCAGCACCATGTGGTGCTCTGAACATCATTCAAAATGACAACTAAGTTCAGACCAGGAACTAGGTTTCCAAGTATACCACATAAAAACAAAGAAAGGAAAACTAGGATCTTAGACAATGCTCCATTCAAACTTGTGAAACCATCACCACCACCAAGAGTAGAAGATTTTCATCCTTCCAAAAATAAACTCCAGATCCATGTTTTGCCTGACATTGGATATTGGTATCATAACCTCTAAATGTATGTACTGCGAGCTACAATATGTAAAAGGAGAGAGGGGGTGCAAAGTGCCTGCCATAGAGGCAGGCCGAGAGAGGGGGAGGAAATCAGGGGACACTGGTGGTAGGAAATGTGAACTGGTGGATGGATGGGTGCTGGAACACTATATGACTGAACCCCAAACATGAACATCTTTGTAACTGTATATCTCACGGTGGTATAACAAAAAATTTTAAAAAGTAAAAAACAAACCCTCCAGACACTGCCCATTATCTCAAGGCAACAGCTAACATAATAGGTATCTATAACTTTGCCTGCTCTAGATGCTTAACATAAATGGTATGCAATGGGGGAGCTTCTGACTGACATTCTTAGCTTTTGACAAAAAGAAAATAAAACTTTGTTGTTGCATGTGTCTGTACTTCATTACTTTTATCTACTGAAAAGCATTCTGATGCAGGACTAGACCATATTCTATTTACCCATTCATTAGGTGATTAACATTTGTTTCACTTCCCTGTTGCTTTAGGGCTGTGGACTTGTTGCCCTGACCTTCGGAGCACTGGTCCATGGCTCCACAGGTAGATTTCATATACAGTACGATACATAACACAGATAGTTTATATACTGTACAATGCGTAACACAGGTACTTTATATACTGTACGATGCGTAACACAGATACTTTGTTACTGTATGATGCGTAACACAGGTACTTTATATACTGTATGACATGTAACACAGGTAGCTATATACTGTATGATGCGTAACAGGGAGTCTTATACTGAATGACGAGTAACAGGTAGTTATATACCGTATGACGCATAACAGGAAGCTTATGTGCTGTATGATGCATAACAGGTAGTTTATATGCTATATGATGTGTTACAGGTTGTTATATAGTGTATTACACATATCTGGTATTGCAGAGCCTAGCACGCTACCCGTGTCGTATTTGATATGCCAAATACCAGTAGCAGTTATAGACCTCATTCCTATGACCTGATGGAATGGTTTGAATTTCTTTATGTTCCTGGAGCGGGCAGATGCCCTTGGGCTATCTCACATGTGACAGGACATATTGAGATGTTACTAGTGCCTGCTCAAGCTAATCGATGATCTCCGGGAAGACAGTGACAGTTAGTTATTATAAATACTCCTGTACTAGTCCCATTCCTGTACTAGTCCCAAAGAGACATGAGTTTTCAATAGTTTTAAGTAAATAATGCAAAGTAAAATTGCTCAGTCATACAATAACTCATACAATAACTTATGAGAAATTGTCAAATTATTTTCCAAAGTAACAGAAACATTTTAATGACCAGCGATGTATGGGGAATCCATTTTCTCCATAGCTTCAAGACTAATTATCTTCTTTGGATCACAGAGATCTAAGTTGATAGGAAATTGTAATTAATTGTGAGTTTGAGTTACATTTGACAGATAATTAGTCATAGTAAACATCTGTGTTCTTCTTTAGAGAAATATTCATAAGCTTTGCTCACTTTTAAGTTCACTTTTATTTTTGATGCTTGATTTCTTTATTATATATACATATATAAACTAAAGTAAATTCCTTATCATTTTCAAGTCTTGTTTATGATTTCATGGCTTGTCCTTTCACTTTTTATAGACTGCTTTTATATACACAAATTTTTAATTAGTACAATTTACTTTTTTGTCACTTGTGCTTTTGGTATTTGTTACATTTAAAAACCGTTGACTAACTCAAGGTCATAAAGATTAAAGATGATTATCCTCTAAGAATTTTTTTAATTTCTGCTCTTTAATTCTTTCATATGAAGAAATCTAGTTGTCCCAAAGTCACAGATAAACAGTACTTAAAATATATTCCCTCTCCACTAAACATCTTGGTACTCTTATTGATCTAAATTACACTGCAATGGGATTTACCTAGTTGCTATAATAAGGAGAGACTAAATAGACAAGAGTAGAATGAAGAAACCAGTGAGGAGGCACTACTGTCATAAAGAAAAAGATGATAGCGGCTAATTCAAGAGGGTAATTGTGCAACTAGTGAGAAGCTATTAAATTCTGAATATGTCTGAGAAACTAAGCTGATAAGATATGTTTATAGAGTTGATACATCTATAAGAGCATAGCAATGACTCAAAAGCTGATTCCAGTATTGTTAATTTTGAAAACAGACAACAGTTTTAGTTTGGGTAAGACTGACATAATTACCCAAACTGCTAAATTAAAGACCGAGTAGGGGGTAAAAATGAATAGTCATACAGTTACCATACATCTTTCAATAGGAATTTATTTGAATTGCCATTAGTACTTCAGAAAGACATGAGGCTTAACCTCAAATGAACAATTAATATGGAACTACAGTTCTCATTACAGGTTAATGGAAATGATTTTGCAGGCCAGATAGAATTTCAGGCACCCCTCAAATCTCACTCCTCCTGAACATCTGTATTGGAAGACAAGTGATTCTCATTTCCTATTAACTCAGAAAATCTCTCAAGCAGCCTTTGTAGTAGGCTTTCTAATAAGTCTAGCCCAGGAGGATATCTGGCATATATCCTCAAGTCCTATTAAAACTCCTTGGGAAGATGGTCAAGACACAACTCAAACAGCTCACACCACTACACTGGAAAAAGCACCAGAGCTCTAGTGTCCTTTGAAAAGACTTAATCTTCTCCAAGCCTTAAGAGAAGGTGAAGCAGGATAAGCCCTGCAACATGCAGAGAGGAAACAGAATCATTAACGCTGTCTCTTTTTGCATAGAAAGGGGTGATTTTTTTCTGAGATTTAGAAGCTTTCCTAGCTTTTCTATCTTAGACAAGATTTCCACTTCAGTAAAAACCAACTGAGTTCACAAGGGCACAAGAAATAACTAGAGTTCCTTCCCAGTAGAAATATGAGGCTTTCAGATTTCTCTGTAAACAAATTCAGGGTAAGCCTGAACTAGTTCTAAGAACCTATTACACACACAGGAAAAAAGACAATTTAATTGAACCCCCTAATAAACCTCTCAAGTCTATTTTTCTGGATGAACCAACAACTAATGAGAAAGAAGTGCCTTTTCACCCTGGAGATATTCAGAGAATAGGAGGCCAGGATACTGGGTCAAGGAATTCCAAGAAATATGATCATTAAAATCTGTTCCAAGGTCTGGGGAAAGGCAATGACCAAAAGGAATCCTGGAATAGGCTATTGTGCGGTTATGTGTAAAGGAATGAGAGACACTGGATGAACCACTCCAAGAACTGACATTAAAACAAACAACCCGAAAGTAAATATGAAGACTATTTGCTTCAATTAAGACTAAGCTACAGGAGTAAGAAATTTAATATTTCCTCACTGTAGAGCTCTGCTAGTGCTTTCACCATTATTAAAGCATGTTTATACAGGATTTGGATTTTCATCTATTATGGAAAAATTACATCTTGCCAACAGCACTACAGAGGCCTCAACACAGTAAATCCTTCACTGACCTTGAACCCAAGCTAAAGCAAATAGTCACTCTCCTTGGTGCTGAACTACCTAAATAATGCATTGCGTAAATGGCTGTGAATATAAATTACATCTGTGACACATTTAGCAGTTATGGATTACCAAGTGCATGCATGTTTTTCCAGAAGGCAGTGTTTCAAGAGGCACTGCAATGTTCAGAGAATTCTCAGGTCCTCACTTGCAAATGAAGATTATTTATTTATTCAACACTCAGAGTGCATCGTGCACTAAGCTCCAAAGAGGAAGCAGTAAGACTGCAGCTGCCTTTGGTCAGAAGATTTCACAAGAATGGAGGGGAAAGCAGCAGCTTATTTGGGGACATATTGGAAGAAGAGAAACTATAATAGGAAAGCTGAACCAGTAAAACATTAAGACAGGTAACAGAAGGGAAAAGAGAAAGTGGGAGGGAAAAAGTATCACTCAGAATATCAACATGCAGAAAGATGGCATTTGTATCAGAAACACTGAGAAAATTAGCAACATAAAAAAGATTATAAAATAACATTAAATGGAAAAATAAGATATAAAATAGTACACTGTGAAGAAGATCATGTATAAAAGAGAGAAAAGTCTAGAAGGGAATATAGAAAAATTTAAACCACTGAATGGCAATAGTAGAATTATGTTATCTACTAATCTTATGTTTTCAACATCTTATGTTTTCAAAAAACCTTATGTTTTCAAATCAGTTTTATTGAATCTTACAGTAATATACATATATATATACCTAAACATACTATATTTCATGTGTACATGAATGAATATTTAGTGTAGTTCTGTCCATGAGAGTAAAAAGAAAAAGAGAGAAACAAATATCCATCTATAAGGAAAGTGAAATAAATTTGGGAATATAGATAAAAATAAACCACTTTAAAACTGAGATGAACCTATTTTCATTGTTACAATGATATATCAATGATATATACCAAGGAAATTTTTTCAAAGGAGGGTAGAACAATATGTATGGCATAATCATATGCATTTATAAATAAATATATCAATAACTGGTATCTATAAAGGTAGTACTAAATACAAGAAATTATTATTTGTTTTAATTTTCCATCTTAGAGCATTTTTAATGCTCTAAGTCTGAATTTTCCATAAATTTGCATTACATGTGTCACTGGAAAAAAATTAAATGAAAATTCTAAGCATCTTGAATATGAAGACACAGCTTTAAAAGTTAATCTTAAAGTAATAGGGACTAAAATCTAAGCACTGGGCTGGAGACATAGTACAGGGGTAAGTTGCATCCAACCCTATGTCAATCCCAGCATAGTTCATGATCTCTGTGCATCATCAGGAGTGAGCCCTGAGCACAAATGGTTGTGATTCAAAACCTGAGCCCCTCAAAATGAAAATCTAAGGGCTTTCAATAACAGAGGTTGAGCAGAGATACAGCAGGACATAGAGAGGAAGTAACACTACAGGGAAATAAATCAGTGGTCCTGTTGAACTCTAATCTGGTAGCAGTTGTCCAATCACCTAGTTAGAGGAGCAGCCAGGAATAAGAAAATCATCTGACTCTAAATGTGAGTGAAGGTATTTCTCAGGGTACAACGGATCACTATATTTCCACAGAGTTCAGAAAAAATGACAGGGAGTTTTGAAAAGTAGAAGAAAAATTATGAGAGGACTCATAACATGTGACTGATTTACCAAAAGCCAGTCAAGCACAAAGTAATCTGGCTATAAACCCATTAACCCAAAATCCACTTTCGGGCTTCCAAAGAGCAATTTGAACGTCAAAATGCAGTTTGTCTGCCCTTAACAAGTTCGGTAAATTTCAGTTGAAAAGCACTGTTCCCATGCAGTATGCTGGTCTAAGTCACAGGTCTCACATATCCCCTGGAACTGGGACCGTTAAAGTTTGCTGCTGAACCCTCCCTCCAGTTAGCATGCTGGGAGAACTGACAAGAGTAAGTGTTAACCTCTTAGTATAAAAGTAGTAAAATGACTTTTGGCTCAATCACTAATAAGCACATCAAAACCAGTATATGATTTGAGCTCCTAATACAAAAAATGGGTACAATTTCATATACTTGAGACTCAAATTCTAGACAAATGAGAACTGAGTGGCTGGGACACCACAGACAATAAAGTTAAGGAATGAATAAATGAGCCGCAGTCGCACTGTACCATGCACCATACTGTAGTTCATGGAAAGAAATCATGAGACGGGGTAAAATTTTAGAGGATTCTTTCACTGCTGCAATGTCAAATAACTTCTTTTGCCACTGAAGTCTCTCATTTATGGCTTCTACTACTGCCTCAGAGGAAGATAGGGACCTGGGTTCCCTGACTCAACCTTGAACCTCAGTAGTTTGTTTGCCTTCTCTCTTTACAACTATAAGACCTAAGATCATAAGGTTTGTCTTCATACTTCATGAGCAGGCAAATAATCAGCAATCACCATAAAGCCATACAGAAAGGAAACCATTTATAAGACATAATCTAGTTCAAGGACTAGCTTCTGGTGCAACCCTTATGATAGCACAGAAGGAAATCCCATATGTCTTGGCAATATTGATAACAAAAAAAATTTGAATCCTTAAATGTGAATAGCAAACTAAACTGGATTCCTGTCATCTGATGGACATAATATCAAAAATTCTCTCTAGACTGGAATGTTTATCTAGAACTTTGGATCTCAAAGGGGCCCACAGACAGAAATCATAAAGGTATTATACTCTAGTGATGAAAAGAAATTAAATCTACATTTTCACAGGCATCAAACTGAAAAGTTAGCATTTGCTTCAATGATAAAGTTTGGCAACAAATCATGGTGGCACTAATAGTACTTGAATATTGTTACCAACAGAAACGGATACTTCCTTTTTCTTAATTTTTTATTATACCACTGTGAAATATACACTTACAAAGATATTTATGATTGGGCTCCAGTCATACAGTGTTCCAGCACCCATCCCTCCACCAGTGCACATATTCCACCAACAATGTCCCCAGATCAACCCCTTCCCCCAGTCTGACTCTAGAAGGCACTTTCTTCTTTTTCTTCTCTCTCTCTATCTCTCTCTCACTCTTTCCCTCCCTTCTCTTACATAATATGGCTTGCAATACATACATTTAGGGGTTATTTAGGGGTTATGATCAATACTCATTTCTAGTGTGGCGTTACCAAGAAATGGATATTTTATATTGCATTGTACTTGTTTCTGATACTTTAAACTAACTGTGTTTCAAACCAATTTAAAATTACAACCATCATTATACCCGGTTCTATATCTAAAATAATCAACAAAAGAAATATGTGTATTAATACAAGCAAACTTGTTTTAATAAGTTGATATCTTTCAATATAATTGACTCCATGTCATTATATGTATTTTATTTTATGTTTTCACATACTTTACTCTGAGAAGCAGACCAGAAAAGACGTTATGGCACAATATAAATTAAAATACCTCTATAATGAATTTTTCTTTCTTTTGATTTGTTTTATGGGGGTGGGGTGGAAAGTGGCTGCAAAAGACACCCAGCTATGCTCAAGGCTTACTCCCTGGCTTTTTACTCAGGGATTACTCCTGATGGTGCTTAGAAACCGCATGTAGTCCCAGGGCTTAAACCCAGGTCAGCAACGTGCAAGGTAAATGTACTAACCACTACTCTCTCTTTCTAGCCCTGTTCAAAAACTTTAACCATGACCATATTCCAGAACTGTAGCTTAGGGGTAGAGAACTTCTCTTACACACATGCAACATGGGCCTGGGTTCGATCCTCAGAATGAAAGAAAGTACAAAAGAAACACAATAAAGCAACACCAGTTCAAGGGGCAGGGAGAGACTCAAGTCGGAAATACATGGCCTGCGTATTCTAGGCACTGGATTCTACTCCACACTGCACAGTCCCTCCAGCATAACGGAGCGGTTCTGGTGGACAAGCACTGCTTGGCCTCTCACAGCACAGCTGGGTTAAGTATCACAGGAGTGGCCAACGGTCCCTCGAGCACAAGGGTGCCTCCCTTGGGAGACCACTTTCCCAGGAAAAATAACCAAAAAAAAAAAAAAAGCCTGTTCATACCCTGCTGCAAAAGTCAAAGCATCATTAGGCACCAACTTCATTGCTTGGAATATTTTTTATAAATGTGGAAATAAGAATATTTAACAATTTGCAACCATTCTGGTATGTACAATTAATTTCTGCTGACTAAAAAGTCAAACTTAAAGGCACCACTGACACAACGCAGCAGCATTTGCAGGATAGATGGATTTGAGTTCGTTCATGTTACTGCCTTTCACTATAGAGTAAAAACACAAGCATTTAATCCAAGGACTTGGCTTTGAATCTTATCTTAAAATTTACTATCTAGCCTTGGGCAAGTCTGCAAAATTCCCTCAGTCTCATTTTTTCTTATCTGAAAAAACGTGAATGATAATACCTGTCTCAAAGCATTATTAAGAGGGTTAAATAATAGATGCAATACATTAAATAATGCATTAAAAGTACTTACCACAGTACCTTAGAATATTACAGGATCAACAAATTATGGAAATGTTACTATTTTACTTTAGTTATTAATATAATTTAAATTATAATTTATATTGGGTCTTTAAGATGATTTTTAAAGATTATATAATTACTATGCAATGCCATGCATTGCTTCAGAACACAGACTGGAACAAGTAGAATGCTTGGATTTAAATTGTCTTTCACCATTTACAAGCTGCACAACTCTGAATATATTTGATTTCTCTGAGATTCTGGTTTCAGATCTGTAGGATCTGAAATAGTGAATACAATGGTAGCCACCTCTCAGGGTAGTGTGGGATCAAAATAGTCAGCATATGTAAAACACGTTAAAAAAAAGTTCAGCATTTGGTGTGGATGCAGGGAAAAGGGGACACTCATTCATTGTTGGTTGGAATGTCGACTGGTAAAGCCTTTTTGGAAAACAATATGGACATTCCTCCAAAGACTAGAAATTGAACTCCCATTTGGCCCAGCCATACCACCTCTGGGAATCTACTCTGGGAAGTCAAAACCACACAGTGGAAACACCATCCCTACTTTTATATTCATAGCAGCATTATTCACAATAGCCAGAATCTGGAAACAACCAGAGTACCGAAAAATGATGACTGGATAAAGAAACTTTGGTACATCTACACAATGGAATACTATGCAGCTCTTAGGAAAAATAAAGTTATGAAATTTGCCTATAAATGGATGGACATGGAGAGGATCATGGTGAGTGAAATTAGCCAGAAGGAGAGAGACAGATATAGAATGACTGCATTTATTTGCATGACATAAATATATATACATATATATACATATATACATATTATGATACCAATATCCAAGGTCAGGAGAATTGTGGATCAGGAGGTCTTGCCAAAGGTCGAAACTACCACAAATGTGTGGAAGCAGAGGTTAGGTAAGACAGAGAAAGGAATAGTGGACCAATGATTGTCGAAAGTCTATTACAATCCACAACTTGTAAGAGAGAGAGGAGAGAGAGAGAGAGAGAAGAGAGAGAAAATAAATGGAGAATCTGCCATGGAGACAGGCTAGGGGAGGAGGGAGGGTATCGGGGATATTGGTGGCGGGAAGTGGGCACTGGTGGAGGGATGGGTGCTGGAACACTGTATGACTTTAAACCCAAACATGAACATTTTTCTAATTGTCAAAAATAAATTTTAAAAATCCCCCAAAAAAAAGTTCAGCATACTAAATACACTGCAATTATCAGCTATAATTGTTGTTAGTGGTAGCATCATCATCGAGTTACACACAAAATGGCTCTTTTAAGTAATACAGACTCAACTCATCTGAACTTCAGTGAAGATCCATTATAAATGGCATCAGACCACCGAAATAAAGCTATTTCAACTCATCTGAACTTTAGTGAAGATCCATTATGAATGGTGTCAGACCACTGAGATAAAGCTATTGCGGTGAATATACTTTTGCTGTGAGCAACAATAAGAAAGAAGCAAGTTCTGCTAAAGTCACTTCTGAGAAAGGCTTAGACAGACCCCTCTACCCGAGGCCTTATACCCAAGTTACAGCCCATAGACAAAGGGACTTAAAAGTCTGCACTGTTTCTCTTATGACATCAGCTATGTGCCAGGTGAGGACTAAGCATAACTTTGCCCTTGTACCTTTAAACAGTTGCACAGAGATTCCTCTGTGGCCCAGGCTAAAGCTCACCGTGGAGAAGGAGCCATGGAAATGCTAAGCTCGGTAACAACAGCACAGGCCACGTCAGCATCATGGGAGCAGAGACGCACCTGTCGCCCAGCAGGGGACCAGCCTTGCGCCTCACCTTGCAATTAGTAGGAGGTGACTTAATTTAAAACCAACACAAACCAATGATTTCTGAGAATGCCACTGATGTTATTTTCTAACTAAGAGTAATGGTAAAAACAGTAATAATGATAAGAGTAATGGTAAAAACAGTAATAATGATAAAACAAACATCTACTTCTTCCCATTTTAAAACCATTGAGTAATAACAGTCACCACAGCATAATTAGGTGGAATTCTTCTCACATCATTTTACTGTGTGATTCTTTTGCTTATGACTTTTAGAGTTCAGAATAGTTTTGCTATATTAACCCTACCAGCATATAGGCTAATGGATATTAATATCAATTATAAAGCATGTGCCAATAATCCTGCTATACTCCAAAATTAGTGCTCATCAATGCTCCATATAATCAGCAAACATGCAAGCGCTGGGTCTGATTTTATTTTAATAACAATTTATATTTACTAGCCTCCTTGCTGTTAAAAGTCAAAGGCAGTAAGAATGTAGGCTTTTTCCCAGGTGCACAGAGTTATCCCTTGGAGAGATAGTTTTCCAACATATGTAGTTTAAGGTTCATTCCTAGGAGGAAGAAAAATAAGCAGCTTTTCCTAATAGGAAAACAAAATTTGACATTCTGTGTGTTGGAGTCCAAGTGAAGCTGAAGAGCCCACCCAGGGATACCAAATGTCAGGGTTGATGAAGGAGGGAAACCCCACAGGGGCCCCAGGCCCAAGGGACCCCAAGTCCCAACAGTACTCGGGACAGGGGATAACCAAAGCAGCAGATGCCAGGCCCGACAGGGTTCCTGACAGTACTCACAATCCATTAAGGTCCCCAGCCTGTGTCTGGGACCAGCGACCGTTCCCCTGACTAACAGATAAAGAAACAAGACCACAGGCACTTGAAGCTCCCCTTTAATCTGTCTTCTCTCCTCACCCCACCTCACTGCAGGAGCTTCTCTCCAGGGACCTCTCTCCCTCTCCCTCTCCCTCTCCCTCTCCCTCTCTCTCTCTCTGTCTCTCCCTCTCTCTCTCTCTTCCCCACCCCCCAACAGCTTCTCCAGTGGGCTCCTCTCTTCAGTGCTTCAGGGCCTCTCTCTCAATCATCTCTCAGGACCTCTTTTCTCAGGTCCTCTCTTCTCAGGGTTTCTCTCTTCATGGCCTCTCTCTCTTAGCTCTTCATCTATCGCTGTCTGTCTCTGTTTCTTTATCTGTTTCTCTGTTTCTCTATCTCTGTCTTTCTATCTCTATTTCTCTCTATCTCTATTTCTGTTTTTCTGTTTCTCTAGTTTTATGTCTCTTCCCTTTTTCACCTCGTTCTCTCTTTTCGGGACTTTCTCTTTTAGGCCAGCCTTCTGGGTCCTGGCCTTGTTTTCAGGACCTTTCCTTTCAGGCTGACTCTTTGGATCCTGGCCTTGGTCCTGGGGCCCTGGGGCCCTGTGGCACTGTATCCCTGTGGCTCTGTATCCCTGTAGCACTGTGGCTCTGTAGCCCTGTGGCTCTGTAGCCCTGTGACTCTGTAGCCCTGTGACTCTGTAGCCCTGTGGCACTGTAGCCCTGTGGCTCTGTAGCCCTGTGGCACTGTAGCCCTGTGGCTCTGTAGCCCTGTGGCTCTGTAGCCCTGTGGCTCTGTAGCCCTGTGACTCTGTAGCCCTGTGGCACTGTAGCCCTGTGGCACTGTAGCCCTATGGCTCTGTAGCCCTGTGGCACTGTGGCTCTGTAGCCCTGTGGCTCTGTAGCCCTGTGACTCTGTAGCCCTGTGGCTCTGTAGCCCTGTGGCTCTTTAGCCTGTGACTCTGTAGCCCTATGGCTCTGTAGCCCTGTGGCACTGTAGCCTTGTGGCTCTGTAGCCCTGTGGCACTGTAGCCTTGTGGCTCTGTAGCCCTGTGGCTCTGTAGCCCTGTGGCCCTGTGGCTCTGTGGCCCTGTAACTCTGTAGCCCTGTGGCACTGTAGCCCTGTGGCTCTGTAGCCCTGTGGTCTTGATGCTAGCCCTCAGGTCCATTCATGTCTTCCGGAATTTCTTTCCTGCAAGGTCAGATCAGGAATCTGGTTGGAGGTCAAAAGTGACTTCACTTTATCTGCAAAAGGGAATTCCACCCTCCAGCCTGAGAACCCCCAAGGCTCCCTCAGAACCTGCATAGTGAGGAATCAGTCTCCTGTTTCGTTAAGATAAAGTGGATGTCGGGTGCAGCTCACTCTCGCACTGAGTCGATGTTCAGTGGTAGGTGCTCATGGCCGACTTGACCATCCTAACTCCTCCACAGATAATTCCTCAGGTAGCTGTGGTAGGTGGAGCACTAAGGCACTATCCGTCCTTGAGACTATTCCCTCCCAAGATCCCCACTTCTCCCACCTGCAACAAAAGGAATCTAGGCATTACTGCCCAGATTAAACACCTTCAGTGGTTCCCCTGTGCCTATAAACTAAAGTCTTAATACTTAAGAATGCCAAACAAGATCTCCCTATCTAATTCCCTAGCTTCGTGGACTAAGAGGCTGCCAGAGTGTTAAGCATCTCAAGAGGGCAAATGTTTTTCTGTGCTCCTCATACCTCTCAGCGCTAAAGTATTTCTGTGCTCCTCATACCTCTCAGCGCTAAAGTTATTTTTCTCTCGCAGCTCAGCAGGGGTCATCTCCCTGATGAAGCCTCCACCAACTCTCCTGGGAAAGACTCCCTCACTCCTTTCTCTGTGCCCATGACATGCCCTGTACCACTCCTCTTCATTCTCCTGTCTGCCACAACCCCTTGCTGGACTGCCTTTTAATCACTCTGTACAGGTATAATTCACATTCAATACAGCAGCACGCATTTTAACGCATACAATCTCCTTCATTTTAACATATGGCTACACCCGAGAGACTGACACCACAGTCAAGATAATGAACATATCCATCCCCTCCAAGGATTTCTGGCCTTTTATCATCTCTCCTTTTCCCTTTCCCTGCCCCCAGGCAAACATGGATTTATTTTCTAACACAATAAATTCATTTGCATTTTCTATCAGTTTAAATGTATGGAATCCTATAGTTCTTTTTAATTTTCTTGGCCTTCTTTCACTCAGCAAAATTATACAGAGATGCAACCATGCCATTGCATGAATCAATAATTCATTATATTTTAGTTTAGTATAAATTCAGCACAGACAAGACTATCCTGTGGTGGGTGCATTCTTTTGCCTGCTGATAAACATCTGAGTTGTTTCAAGTTTGGGACTATTACAAACTAGTCTTTTATGAATATTTTTCTACAAGCCTTTACAGAGACATTTCTTTCTTCTTGAAAAAATTGGGGCGGGCGACAGCCCAGTGGGTAGGGCGTTTGCCTTGCACGCCGCGCCCATGCCGCCCGGGTTCAATCCCCAGCATCTCATATGGTCTCCCAAGCACCGCCAGGAGTAATTCCTGAGTGCAGAGCCAGGAGAAACACCTGAGCATTGCCGAGTGTGACCCAAAAAAAATTACTCACGAGTGGAAATGGATAAATTAAGTACTAGGTATTTGTCTGATTTTAAGGAACTGACAAACTGTTTCTGAAGTGACTGTCCTATTTCACTTTCTCACTAACCTGGTATGAAAGTTCCATTTCCTGCCCATACTTATCAACATTTGATATGGTTAGTTGTTTTAATTATAACCACTTTAAGTGTCTATTTTGTTACCTCATAGGGGGTTTAATTTGCACTTCCCTAATGAGGAAGGATGTTGAGCATCTTTTCACATGTTTACTTGCAACACATATTTCCATTATGGTGAAGTATCTGAATCATTTGTCCATTTGCTAGCAAACTGATTCCTTATTACATTTTTATGTAATTTACATATTTTGGATGCAAGTTTGTTTCTAGATATATTTGAAAATATTTTTCCCAAGTTTATGGGTAATGTTTGCATTTTCTTAACAGGATCTCTTAAGGAACAGACTTTTTTATTTTAGCGGAAACCTAATTCATCAATTTGTTCCTTAGTAGACAGGTTATATATCCAGAAATCTTTGACTCAATGTCACAGGATTTTTTTTCTTTCATAATCTTTATAGGTTTAGGACTTACATGTATTTTGAGTTTATTCTTATAAACATTATAAAGCTTGACTCAATAACTTTGTCTCTGTATGTCTTGCTGTCTTTCTTGCTACTGAGATCTAACTGTTCCAAAGTCATTCACTGAAAAACAATCTTTCCTCTACTGAATTTCCTTATACCTTTTCTAAAATCAGTTAGCTATATATGTGATAACCTATTTTAGCTAACTTTTTTCAGAATCTGTCTTCTCTGATAACAGCACTATGTACTTTGGATTACTGAGCTTTGTAAATCTTGAAATTAAGTAGTTTTAGTCTTTTAACTTTGTTGTTTATCAAAGTGGTTTTGACTATTCTAGGCTCTTTATATATAAATATGAATGTATGTATACATATGTATATATGGCTTTTCAGATTCAACTTTTCCAAACTGTTGGCATTTTGGCTGGTTTGCACTGAACCAATAGGTCAATCTGGAAAAAACTGATGCTGCAATAATACAGAGATTTCCAATCATGTACACATTAGAGCACTCTGTTTTAGTCCTTCTTTAATTGTTTACAGACATATTTTGAGATCCGTTGGTGTATAGATTTTTGTAGCTTTTATCAGATTTATCCATATGTATTTATATTGTGTGCTATCATAAACAGCACTTTAATTCAATTTCTAATTGTTTGCTGCCAGTAAATCAAAATACACTAATTTTGAAGTATTGTCTCTTAGAAGTCTACTAAAATCTTGCCATAGGACAGGGCAAGATTATTAGGTTAGTAACCTTAATAATTAAGGTTACTAACTTCATGCACAGGAGGACAAAGGAAGCTGATCACAGTTTACATATAGATAAAGGTATGCTCTGGAAAGAGGTAAATTTAACAGAGAAGAGAAGAAAAGTATGCATGTCCCTTAACATTTGTTTCTGTGTCTCTGGCCTAGGTACTCTAAGTGAGTCTTGAAGCCCACATACAAAATAGTTTGGATAAAATTCTCAGAGTTCATGCATGTGGTCCTTTCTAAATCAGTCTCAGAAACATGAAACAGCGCAATCTCTCACCACTGAGAACTAACAGTAAGGCTTCTTCCTTTTAGTCTCAATTCCTTCAGGCACACTTTGCTTCTCTTCCTCATCCTGTTATGACCAACTTTCCTTAATAGGCTCTCAGGGATCATTTTTCCATCACAGGGTTGGGTATCATGTTTCAGTGTGTCCAGAGGAGACCTTTTGTATTGTCACCTTGGTATGGAGTCTAAGGTTAAACAGGGTCCTGGCAACCTCAAGAGGAAGTCATTATTACTTAAATATTTAATGTGTATTACCCAGAATATTGCTTAGATTAAGAAATATATCCACAATCAAGCATTTTTGTTCATTTTGAGAAATATATTTTAAAGTAGAGCATACATCAAGAAGCGCTATTTTGTCCTCCAAACTCATACACTGATCTCATGTGAAGCATACATTTTTTTGTTCTTGATATCTCAGATCCCCAAACACAGGAAGTAAAGTCCTTCTTTGTCTCATTCTACTTAATTTTCCTCATTATTGAATGTTGGTCATTATTGATTTGTGTGAAGTCATTTCATTCATCTGTCCAGCTTCAGAAGAACCCAGAGCACTGGGGTTTGTGCCTCATGTGCTACAACTCAGTCTAGTTCCTACATTTCAGAACTGGGATTCAGACTGGAGCATTTCCTCTATGTATTAGCTATTTTTTAAATAATTAGCCCTGGATTCTTGACTCAAATTATTCACATGAAGTCATATTGACCACTTAGACAACTAAATATATTTCAGTTCTTATTGCATCAGTATCTGTAAATATGATGCCACCCTCAAAATCAAGATATCCACTTTGCTGCCCCAATTCTCCATAAGTAGAAAACCCAGGTCACATGTTCCTCTGTCAGAACATAAAGGATGACACACATTGTTGCAACCCCCAAAACACAAACCACTTATCTCTGCCACACAGCACAGGAATATCAAAGCAAACTCCTAATTGAAAAGATTCTTGGTTCAATATGAGCATTTTCAGCTACGTCCATGTCTGCAAATGACCATCACTGTCAAAAGCATCATCTTTGAGTGTGAATGATACATGGTAGAAGGGAACAAGAAAAATGAAGACACCGGAGGAAAAAATACAGAATCGATGTCAAAGAATAAAATCTGGTCAAAGAATAAAATCTGGTCCAAATTTTCTAAATCTGCTTCCTATTTTACTGTGTTGATGATACAGGTATTCAGGAAGCCCCTGTTACTACTTAAATCATAACCTTCTGGTAAACCTCTGAAACTAAAGCTGCTTCTTCTCATGATCTCTTTGGTTAGAAATCTGTAAATGCAGATGCTAAATTTCTTCCATGAAATTAAAAATTAATACAATCAGGATACATTTTTCAGTACAAAATTAGAAAACATAAATCAATCTAAATAAGGAAAGAAATCATCACTACACCTTCCAGTCAGTCAACACCTCTACTAACATTTGGTATGTATTTTCCCATAATTGTCTCCTATTATATATTTAGAAAGTATCAGAAAAAGTTCTGTACTTGGCTGTACAATGTCAGACTCCTTTTTTGTGAAGCTCTGCTCTTCTTTTGCAAGATATTACTCCTGGAAATACTAAGTTGAAAGTACAAGGGAATATATATATACATATATATAGCTATATATATATCACTATGTATATATATAGAGAGAGAGAAGAAAAGTCCCTGCCATAGAGGGGAGGGGCAGTAAGGGAAACCAGGGACTTTGGTGGGACATGTGCACTGGTGAAGGGATGGGTGTTGAAATATTGTATTACTGCAACCTAATCATGGACAATTTCATAACTGTGTATCTCAATGTGATTCAATTAAAAATTAATTTAAATAAATAAATTTACAAAACTAAATCAAATATATAAATAAGTAAAAATTGAAAAAATGACAAAGTGTTGAAATAGAGATGACGTAGAAGCCAACACCTTGTAGAATAAAACATAACTGTAAAATTCTAAAGCAGAGGTTGATAGTCCAAGCTGCAGATAAGAGTCATGTGAGAAATATTTAAAAACAAGAATGAATGATTTCCACATGATAAGATAGTAACATAATATGACATGCTACTTTATATCACCTTGAACTGATCAAGATGCATGCTCTTCAGTGCACAACACTTCAGGATATTTCTTGGATGGCTTATAAAACCAGTCAGGGTACTGTACTGCACTATATTTAGATAGATGCATCCATTCAATAATTAAGTATAGAGAGTCTTCTCTGTTAGGTTCTATGTGGCTTACAGTACATGCTAAACCTACAACTCTGGGTAAGCGTGGTATGGTTTCTGCCTTCATAGGATACATTCTAACAGGAAAATCATATAACTGCTAAGTTATCATGAAATGTACAAGTATTGAGGAACCATGAGAAATCCCTACTGTATGCAAAAGCATCGACTCATATGAAAGCTGTCAGAAATATAAGACTTTTTATTGAGCCAGAAATATAATGGGGATTAGATTTAGCTTTGCACATGGTTGACCCGTTTGATCCCCAGTTCCATATATAATTCCTAGAGCATCACAAAGAGTGGTATCTGAGGACAGTCAGCCCTGAGTATCTCTAGCTGTAACCCAAAACCACTCCCTACCAAAAAAATGGCTTTATTCTATAGACTGTGAAGCAGCTTGTTTTTCCTTTCTTGCCTTTTAGATCATTAAAACATAATCCCTTATCTGCCATGATTCAAAAGTATTCTGGTCCATTTAAACATACTTTCTAGAAATCAGGAAGGTATTGCTTGAAAGAAAAATTTATTTACAACTTCTGAAAGTGCAGTTCTTATGAAAAGACCTATCATACTTAGATCTTAGCCCCCATAATACCAACCTTTCGGTAGTGCCTGGCAATCATTGTGAAAGACAGCACTATGCACGCCCATAAACTCTCTTGAGGTATGAGGATGAGAACGCTGATTACAGAATCCAGTCTGCGGTTTTCCCAGCCTTCCCACCCCTCCCCGCACCCAGAAGCAAGTACATCACGTGTGCGTCATTACAGTGCCCGCCTGGGCACAGGCACCATTCTCTTCATCTGGGGCTTCACCGACTCTTGTCCACACCACCCCCTTGGCCAGTTCCTCTCCCTTCTAACCTACCTTCAATAAGTTATCTTCGATTTTATAAAACAGATCCAAAATAAAACTTCAAGAGTAAAATGTAGCTATAAAGTTCTAAATCTGAATTTCATGGTCCAAGCTGCCAAATGAAGTAGAATCTATATGAAGTAGAAGTAAAATGGCCCCATGCCTAAAGCAATGTTCAAAGGCCAAGCTTTGTTGAGCATCTTTTCAGGAAGCTAAAGGCACTGTGATATTTTGACTTGACTTCAAAGATCACAAATATTATAAAACATTGAAGAAAAATAAAAAATAAACAAAGAAAAAACAGCTACCAACTAGCAGCACTGTATTAATAACATTAATAAAATGTGTGTGTGTATATATATAATCAGTTTTCACTGAAAAATGTCTAGATAAATATACTACTCTCTCTTTCATTTCTCCCCAAATACGTGAGATACAGAAAGAAGAAATAGGCAAGTAATTTATTCATACTCTGAAAGAGGACCTGACTTTTAAGCATCTAAGTGGACATCCAAAGTAACAGAGGCCTGAAGCCTTGCTGCCTTCTGCCCTCTTTCCTTCCAGAAAACAAGCCCTCCACAGCAGAAACACACATAAGCTACCTAACGACACTCTCTGAGATCAAGAATTTAAGCTAAGCAAGGGTCAATTCATCTGAACTAAGATAAGCAAAAATCTTAATATTTTTTAGTCTGAAAAGAAACACCTTTATTTTACACACACACACACACACACACACACACACACACACACACACACCTCATAAGTGCAGTCACCTCCCAGGACTTTTCAAAAGCTGAAAAGAAAAAAAAAGAAAAAACCATCATTCCATTCTATAACTATATATAAATAAAACTATCTACACATTTTCAGAGATGACTCTGCATCCGCATGTTAGAAATATCAACTCTCACCCCCGAGTTTGGGGCGTCTTCTCATTTCACTGCACTAGACTGGATTGTTTCCACATGAATGGCGCTGTTGGGGCCGTCTCTACTTGCTATTCACTAGAGAGACGGTGGCGCCCCATCTCTCTCCTCATTTGTGTCAGCTGAATCACCCGAGATTCTTGCTATATAACATTCTTAAGTGTTGACAAGGTTCTCACTGCTTGAAGCCAAATCTGTGTCACTTTCTAGACTCAATTAGTAAAATACTACAAACTTTTCTGGGAGAGGAACTGGAAACACTGTTCCAAGTAGTGAGTAGAACAGGAAGAGGAATAAGAATAGTCGGAATCTACATCCTCGACACCTCCTGCAATCTGATTAATGTGCAATCTCCTTCTCCCACTTCCTCCATGTTAAAAGCCAAATAAAACTGGGCTTAGCACAAGTGGAGAAATGTTTAATGTGCAGGGTATGTCTGAGAGGGATTTGACTACAGAGATGTGTCTTGAGAAGTAATTGAGAGTTGGCAAAAGTCAGCAGTATTCATCTGGCAACATCTCTACTAAGTAAGAAAATCATGAAGTGGAGTAGGGCTAACTTAGACTCTGGCATCAATTCCTCTCCTAAGGGTTTTGTCTTTTCAGAAGTGTAGGGTAAATAGCAGCCACTCCCGATGGCATTCCTTCCCTCCAACGTTTCTGTTATTCCCTGTTTTGTGTTTATCTTTGTGCAGAAAGAAAAAAAGCATGGCATCGGTAACTCATTTATTCTCAAGGACGGTCTATCCCAGTTTTCTGAGATAACTGGATAGAAGTTAGCTTTTCCTCCTTATCAACTTACCCATGGAAGCTTGGCAACTATGCTTAAACTTCTTTCCACATTACTTTGGGAGAAAATCTGAGTTTAATTCCCAGTTTAATTTTTTTGAGAAAAAGAACTAGTAAGTATTGAAATAGACAAAACAGAATAGAAAAGAGATACACCTACTGCTCTAAGTCTCTTGACGCTAACAAGAGAAAGTCAATGGCATCCGCTTTCACCAAATAAAAATTAATCTGGGACAAGTGCTCTCTCAGAATCCTGCAGTCCTAACAAGGCACTTGTCAGTAACCAGCTGGGGGAGAAAAAAGAGAGTAACACTATTTAAAATGCAAAATAGCGCTTATCCTACTTAAATTCTGGAGATCTATTAAAGTAAAAAATAAATGTGCTGTGTGGTAAGCCTGTGAAGTATTACATAAAATATTTATGGAATATTAGAATATTTTTGTTAATGTAATTTAAGAAGGATTTTTCCACTCTAGAAAAGCTTATGATCTTTTCTGAATATAGGCATCTCTATCTTTCTCTCCCTTCACACTTCTCTAAGTAAATGTCTCTCAATAAAACCATTTTACTTCACAAACAAAAAACAAAGGTAGATACATGATTCAGTCAATTCTCAGTTATCCCTACTAATAGAGTAAATCAATATAATGAATAGCTAAAAATGTCAGATCATGTAGTTTAATATGGTTTCTACATCCATTCCCACCCCATTATTGGTGAGGTAAGGAAACACTAACATAGGGTATTCTGGCAGTTCTTTAGATTTAACGGTATTCTTCCTGGAGCAACTGAGACTTCCACAGAGTCATTTTCACTTCACTTCTGATGTTGCACTCAGGCAAGTTAGGCCTAAAATATTTATGGGACTTACAGGTATAAAATGGAAGAGGTTGGACTTAATCTCACCACTCCAAACGACATCATGAAATGGAACCATGAGGAGTATATCCAAACAAAATCTGAAAACCACCTAGCTGCCTCACAGCGTCATGTTCTCCAGCCCAGCTCTCTAATAAATCAGCTTTAAATGATCATGTCAGGTTCATAATTAAACTCTCAGATCTTCCCAAAAATACCAGTAACAAATACTTACCTGAAAACATCCTATATACTGTCTGAAATGGACTCAACAGTTCAACTTAAATTGGACAAAAGTGCCCATTTTGTTTTGATAGCTGGTGGTTGCTACCTCAGGAAGCAACTCGCTATTTTGATTTAAAGAAAGCTTTCGCACTCTCTTTCTTAAAGATTGGCCCATCTCACCCTGAGACAGATACTCTTAGCTCTGTCTGTCTCTATATATTCTTAACCTTGGAAATTCTGCCCACAGCTCTAATTCAGAGGTATACTCTGTAGACTCTTTCCCCTCTGGAGAATCCTGGGTATTCTCTCTCTCTCTCTCTCTCTCTCTCTCTCTCTCTCACTCTGTCTATCTATCTATCTATCTATCTATCTATCTATCTATCTATCTATCTATCTATCTATCTATCTATCTATCTATCTATCTATCTCTATCTCTCTCTTCTCTCTCTCCTCTCTCTTTATCTTCCCTCCCTCCTTCTCTCACTCTTCTCTCTCACTCTCTCAATTTTACTTCAGAAAGAGAAAATTTTATCAAAACTTTTGCTAGCCTAGAATAAGCAAAAGCTGTTTCTGGATTACAATATAGTGCAAGAGGGAAAACAAAAAAAAACTTAAAAATGAGAAGGGTTCACATCAAAAAAATGGGGAGAAGAAGTGAACAGAAACTTCACGATCATGATCACGATCACGATCTTCCCGCTGATCATCTATTTGCTAGAGCGGGCACCAGTAATATCTCCATATGTCCTGTCTCATGCCAGTAGAGCCAAGGGCATCGGCTTGCTACAGGAATATAAAGAGCCTCAAACCATTATATTAAGTCATGGGAATGACCTAATATAATTGTTACAGGAATTTGGCATATCAAATACAACATGAGTAGCTTGACAGGCTTGCCGAGCAGGAGGTATACTCTTTTAAACACCTCCAAATAAAGCATTTATTGATGAACCGCGGCCACTCTGCGGCTGCGTGAGCCAGACTGTGATGAGATAGAGAGAAAGGGAAAGAAATAAAGAACCTGCCATGGAGGCGGGCTGGGGAGGGAGGGAACTGGGTAGTTGGTGGTGGGAGATGGGCACTGGTGGAGGGATGGGTGCTGGAACACTGTATGACCAAAACCCAAATATGAACTTTTTAATTGCATATTTTTGTAATTGTATATCTCACAGTGGTATAATAAAATAATTTTAAAAAAGAATAGAACTGAGAATACAGAAATAAACCTATATCTCTATGCTCAATTTATTACTGCCAATGGTGCCAAGGTGATTCGGTGGCAAGGGTCTTTTTTCTTGGTCAGCCACATTTACCCAAGAAAATGGTGTGGCAATTTCGTAAAAAATAGAAATGTAAATTCCATATAACTCAGTGACACCACTCCTAAAAATTTATCTACAGTATATGATAACACTACTTCAGAAAGATATTTGCATGCATGTGTTCATAACAGTGTTATTAGCAATAGCGAAAATATTTCATAGAGGCAGGATGGGGCTGAGGGCGCAAGTCGGGTTAATGGCAGGAGGGAAACTGGGATATTGGTGGTGGGTAATGTACACTAGTGAAAGTATGGGTATTGGAACATTCTATTATTGAAACCCAATCATAAACAACCTTGTAATACAATCATGGACAACTTGTAATCTCACTGTGATTCAATAAAAAAAATTAAAACATGTTAAAAAAAAAATGAGAAGGGTTCAGATGCATGTAGCAGAAGTGTGCATGCAGGATTCCAGATTTTGCCTTGGATACTTCATGTTGTACTGCGTGCTGTGGCAAGCACAAAGCCAGCAGTAGCTCTAGCCAGATCCAGGTGTGGTCCAGATGCCAGAAAAATGTTTTCAATTGAATTAGAGAAATGCATTACTATCATAGATAGAGACTCAGATGGGGCCAGTAGAGGGGTAGGACACTTGACTAGCACACAGCTGACCTGGGTTCAATCTATGGCACCACACATGGTCCCACCAAGCACAACCAGAAGTGATCCCTGAGCACAAAGCCAGGAATAAGCAATGAGCACAGTTGGGAGTGACCAAAAACTAGAGAAGAATCCGTTTATAGTAAGCATACCCATGTGATGATTAATCCGACCCTGAAGAATTCCTAAAGAGACGTCACTTTGTTACAACATTCCCTAGCAGCACATTTTAATGTTTAGCTCTTCCCATTGTCATAAAACCTCTATTTAAACTCTTCCTGTTACAGTTTATTCTAATATGGCCATGATGAAGTCAGTAAAGGTATAAAGAGAATATGGTCCTCCAAGTGTTGTCCTGTATAGCGAAAGAATTTCCCAATCCAACCTCTCCCTGAACCCAACCCACACCCTGAAATATCTAAACCAAAATAAATAAAAACATGTTTAATCATAAAAAGAAGAAAAATAAAGGATTTAGACAGAAATCTTCAAGATATTTGTGGAAGAAAAAAAAAGAAACACTGTCTAAACAGAAGAACAGAAGCCTTTAGAGTCTACAATGAAACATTCTCATAAACCCAGCTGAGAAATGAGCCCACTTGTAACAGCGCAACCAGGAGCCAGGATAATTACAACAGAAACACTTTATTTCGAAGCATGAAAAGAGTTACACTTGATCTTCTTGTTAGCGGGGTTGCGCAGACAGCAACATTTACTGTGAAATGTAAGGGCAGATAACAGTTGATTTGAAAGGGGATTGTATAAATCTAGTTAAAGAGCAACTTTAGAAGATTATTTTCAATTACTGAGATAACATCATGGTCTCAGAAAAAAAATGGAAAGGTTTGTTCTTTACACCACATACAGTGCACAAAACCTAACAAAACCACCTGCTTTCAGGCAATAATATCAACCAGCAGCTAATAAGCCTTACCTCCACTTTACCCTCTTTCAAGACATTTTCCATTATTCTGAGCACTTATTCAGTTTGATGAACAAAAAGTCATTTCAACCTGGGAAACAGCTTTAGAAAACACCACCCCCCTTCAGGATAATTACTGGATCTTTTAGATTTCCAAGTCTAAAATATATTACCTGGAAGCTCCCTAAAACTTAGGTGAGGGACTTGCAATAGAGGCACACCTATTGGTGATGAAGAATATGGAACTTCCTTCACCACTAGAATAACTAACTGAGGACATCTGAGCCTTAGCCCTAGACAGTGCATCTTCACGAATTTGCAGGAAGACACACAGATTCATGCATCAGCTAAAATGCAACCCACCCCTCTAACCAAACGAGATGACCTTGCCTCTTGAAACCACTTTTTGTCAGGCCAGAGTGATAATATAGTGAGTAAGGCACTTGCCTGGCATGCACCCAACCTGGGTTAGATCCCCTGCACTACATACGGTACATATGAATCCCCAAACCCCTCTAGAAGTGATCCCTGGCACAGTCTGGAGTAAGCCCTGAGCACAGTTGGAATGGTCCAATGGAGGTAGAAGAATCAGAGAAAACGGAGAAGCAAGGAGGTGTATTTCTCAGGAATGGGAGAAACATCACAAACACTGTGACTTTCTTAGTCTCGGCCACTGTAGTCCTACTCTCCACTCTCAGTGCTCCTGGCACGTTAAACTGATCTCTGAGACATACCATATTCTTGTACCCTTATGTATCAGCTTTGAGCTATATCTGAGAATCCTTTTGGAACCTCCTTAATTCTCATTTTTATAAACAGCACCTCAGCTTCCTGAGTCAAATGAATCTGCCTTCTTAAGAAACCGCTAAGGTGAACGACACCACAGCGCTTACTTACATGCAGCGTAAGCTGCCTATACCACTAGCTCCCTTCTGTAAGTCTGTGTACTTCCCAGAGCAGGGACTGTCACCCACCTAGGACTATGAACCTTATAAAGCACTCACTAAAGATTGTGAAATAAAGGATAACTCAACAAAGGAATGAATAACAAACTGGCTTCACCTAATTTCACCCTGGTTATCTTTAAAAGAGGAACACTATTCTCTCAGTTCAATGTGAAGTCATGACAATCAAGAGCTGAAACGAGCTTGCACACTGTTGGGCGCTATATCATGTATGTAATGACTAAGAGAAATATAGCAACATGAAACAGTCTTAATATGCAAATATAGTATGATGTCATCTCATGCACTAAAAACAATGGTTATTTCCCAGATTTGCTATAAGCTTACAATCAACACCAAGTAGAAATATTAGAACGTAAAAGTCACTTTACATGTATTTTTCCCTTCCATTAATTAGCTACATTCTTCTTGTGGGTGTGATTAGATAGAAGTTTCATTCTAAGATGCACATTTAACGTCGCATATTCCACTCTTATGTTCCCACCTCAAATACAATTAAAGGAAAATTGTGTTTCTCTGGAAGAATAGGCCCATGGCACAACGAATGGCTGAGGCATTCCTTTGAAGAGAAAATGTTGACAGAGGGAGAGATTTTGAAAGCGAGCAGCAGCTGCATAATGATTTCAGCTGTAGGTAAGTGAAGACCGTAAGTTAAACATTTCTCTTGGAACACCTCTGTTCTTTTTTTAATCAAAAGCTTTCTCATTACAGAAAAAGAAAAGGATTCTCATTTTATGCAGACCAGGGCTGTAACAATAACTAATCTAAAAGCAGTTTTGTAGCTTTAGGAAACAGTTCTAATCAGGCACTCAAGCCCCTCTCCTCCCTCTCCTCCAGGGCCTTGGGACAATGGAACAATGTCATTCAATTGTAGAAAGAGCAGCTTTAAGGCACTAAAGTCTAAAAAACTCATAAACTCCCAGCAGTGCCTCCCAACATAAGCTCCCTTATTTTTACTGCATGATTATATTCAAGGCAAAAAGAAAACCTCTGAAATTGCATTTAAGTCCCAGTGTTCCCATTGCTCAAAAGAACTTGACTGATCTAGTTTCTAAACTTTAAAAAATACACAAGGTCACGCTATGGCCAGCAAAACTCCTGCAAAGAAGTTATGAAACCAATCTCATCCCTGGGTAGGAGGATGGGAACTGAGCGTTCTCACTAACATGATAAAAGGCTGTCCCTGCTGGGAGACACCATACTCTAGTTGGCTCATAATCTGCCTGGGTACAGCTGCATCCAACTCAGTTCACCCGAAGAGATCCACTCTCGCCCGTGCCAAATGAGTGTCTCTTCGGGGGAAAATTGTCCAATTGAAAATAACTCTCTAATCTGCATCCTTTCAATAGAACTGAAGTGCACTTCACCAACACGGAGCACAGGCATCTTGATTTAGCAGAGAACTATTTTTAACACATGAAGGATAAGATATGAAATTAGTTTCACGGGGAATGGGAACCTTGGAGATTATTTACTTTGCCTTAATTGCTTTGACTCACCATTAATTTAGCTTTCCTGGGATACTAAATATTTCACGCTACGGTGTTGAGACTAAAGAGACCTGAGCGCAAATCTGGCACATTGGCAGTTGGCAGCAAGACCTTCGTTGCTGAGGCCTGGATGCCCTCACTGAGCAGCAGAGGCTCATGGATGCACCTCTCGACAACACCTTCCCTTCCTGCAGGTGTGCTTCTTGAACCCTGGAACCAGAAGCTCTGTCCTCACCCCCCAAATGCAGGGAGCCCACCTTTATGCTGCTTCTAATTCTGTCTGCAGTTAGTTACAGGAGCTGGTGTTCACGGCAGCTGGTGATGGCTGCAAAATAGGGCATGCAGCAACTGCCTCAAGACAAGAATACAACAGTTCAGACCGAGTATTTTCAAAACTTGTGAGACATGACTAGGAGGAGAGACATGAGGCCAACTTAGTTCGAATCCTTGGCACTGTATCTGCCCCACGCCCCAACCCCACCAGGTGTAGTCCTTGAGTACAGAGCCAGGTATAAGCCCTGAGCACTGCTGGGAGTGTGGCTCAAACCATCCTACAAGAAAAGATTCTAATGATCCATGCAAGTGGGCAATAAAAAATCAATTCCCAAATACAGGTGAGGCAGAGATGCTACAGCAGACTGTCTGTAATGCGGTCACTGGTATATTGTTGGGGAAAGAACACACTTAGTCCCCACCATATCATACGAGTGGGGTCTCCTACACACATCAAGGAACTTACCAGAACCCAGAACTCTACCTCTGTGGTTCTTAATCACTTGTCCACAGCAGACATCAAAAGACCGATCCTGTGAGGCCGCCAGCAAGACTCTTGGAGCAATAAAGGTGTTGCCAGAGGCAACAGGCCACTCACTAGAACCAGTCAATCTATCTGTGCCCTTAGGCACCACCTGGCATTTGGCATTGTGGGGAGGGGCAACGGGTGGGTGGAGAGCCTAAGAGAGCTGGAGCCCTCCTAAAGCTTGCTCACCATGAACCCGTCTTCATTCCAAACATCAGCAGAACTGGCCTTGGCTCACACAATTCCATTCCTGTGAGTTTAAACCATCATTTTTCTCCACCAAGTACTCTCCACCCTAATGTCCCCTTATTCCACATACACATAATTGCACTCCGCTGAAGCTGTGTTTTTGTTTATAAGTTGCCCCTGTCCTCTTCATCTGGATTCCGTATTATTTGATTTCATGGAACCCTATATCCTCACGACACTCAGAGCTGTTACAATTTAACGGCACAACCTATACACCCTTAGCTTATTTAGGAGCTTCAGACATGTATACACATGTCCACAGAAAGGATACCATTTCTTCTCTGCTTTCAGAATGTGCAAAGGTGATTCTCTTGTACAGAGCTGATGCTCAGGAAACATCCACCTTCAGGAGTTACCGGCCGTGGCCAGTGCTCCTGTCCCAGGTGATCCAGCTTCATCAGAGTCTCAGCCTCATGCTTCCTGGTCCCCCATTTGCACTTTTAGTCATTTTCATTGCTGGCAATTATGAGAGAATCTCTTCAATTACATAGATCAAATTCCTTACTACATATTGTAGCACTTTGTAACATTAGCTACAATAAAATAAAGCAAGCTGTTAATTTTTCCTCTTGGGGAAGAGGAGAATCATGGGCCACAATGTGATGAAAGAAAGGTTCTCGATTATCCCTCTCCCACATACCATCTCTAAAGAGGCACACACCATTTGGAGGAGCCCAGTGTCTTGGCTTCCTCATTATTTACATCAAAAAGGGTTGCCCTAAAAGACTGACCAGAGCAGCATATGCAACCATGCCTGGAACTATTCACAAGGCCAACTCTGGGATCTTCTGCTGGGATTCGAATCGAATGCCCTTCTTTTATTCATTCGTAGTCATAGAGATTTATCCCTGGGCCATCACCTACACAGCACTTGGTTCTCAGCTGGTAGAGTACATTCCCCTGCATCCTTTCTCTTCGCTTTCCTAATGAAGTTCTGATTAATCTCAAATTGTGTCATTTCAAATATGTCTTGTTCAGAGGAAACGTGATAAATAACATTCTGCTTTAATTCTGAAATATTCATTTAGAAAATCTCAAGGGTTGAAAAAAAAAAGAAACTCACAACAGGCCATTGAGGGTTTTACTGGCAAAGCAGAGGTGTTAGGGCTTAGGTGGCAAGCGATGGCTATTATAGTGCAACAACTGGGGCTAGAGCAATAGTACAGCAGCAGACAGGATTCTTGCTTTGCACGCAACAAAACTGGATTTCATCCCCAGCTTCCCATATGGTCCCTCAACCCTGCCAAGATGGATCCTGAATGCAGTCAGGAATAAGTCCAGAGGACTTCAAAGTGTGGCCCAAAAACAAAACTAAAGTTAAAAAAAATAAAATTTCACAAATGCAGCCCTTTAGATGGACCTATTTCTATATTAAGGACTTAGCCAGATGATATGATAGTACAAATGTAAAATGACAAACATGCAAGCATGTTTAGAGCAGCTGTGAGTTTTAGATAGAAAAACTGGAAAAAACTTGAGCTGTCTGTCAG
Source organism: Cryptotis parvus (assembly GCA_021461705.1). Taxonomy (NCBI): domain Eukaryota; kingdom Metazoa; phylum Chordata; class Mammalia; order Eulipotyphla; family Soricidae; genus Cryptotis; species Cryptotis parvus. Next base: position 45,536 of record JAJIBD010024539.1, on the reverse strand, counting down.
TATGCTAAAAGATGCCAGTAACTGCCTCCTCAGTAAGCCAGACCTCAGTCCTCTTTGCTAGCAAAGGTTTTACTTTCCTATTCATGAAGTTTGAATGGGTTTAGCTTAAACTTCTGCCCAAGCTGAGACCATCAAAAGATGGTAATAGCATGGTCACATTACTTAAGATGGACAAGCAAAAGGAAATAAAGACTTTGGACAGAGAGTTATTTTACTATGGGTAGTTCATGACCCCAGGCACTGGAGAAATTTTGTTAGCATGATAAAAAAAAGAGTGAAAAAGTGAAAATTACAAAAACAATCTTAAATCTTGATTGGCTAAATTGTAAATGAGGCAGTGACCAACCAAATTCTTCTAAGTATTATTAGTTGTGCTAGTTTGTCTTCAGATTTGTTTCACTTACAATAAAAAGCACCCAATAAAATATTCGTTCATCAGAAAATATTCTACTTATTGCCATAAAATTATTTAAAATGTTATTCATACTTAAATTTATTTCTAATTTTTCATTTCCACAATATTGGATATAATAGATTACCAAACACACAGTCCACTTATTTAAAAGTATATGTCTATGTGCAAATATATGTGTATGTACATATATGTATGTGTCTGTGTGTCTGTATAATGTATATACATATATATGTGTATATGTATATATAGTAACAAAGAAGCAGAGAGACAGCAAGTTTGCAAGATTTTACTTAAATGTTATCAATGGTTATCACTAGTATTTCTGAAAAGTTTTGCTTTTCTTCTTATTTGTTACAGGTTTTGTTCTTGTACCGCAGTGTGCATAATTGTGAGACACAAAATTTAAGCTTTAAGAAATGCTGGCTTTTTACTGATTCTGTTTTATCTTTGATATGAAACAAATGGACAACTTGGATTCATATCCTTATCCAAACTTAAGTGTTCCAGAAAAAAAAATCAGAGAAACTAGACAGGCAATGAAAATATGATGTTGTTATAAAATTCCATAATTAAGTCACTTTAAAATCTGAGTTTGTACTTCATGCAAAGAAACACAGCCAGAGGTATCTGTACCTCTCTAGAGAGTAGACATATATCAAAATTGAACAGTCTCTTACAGAGCTGAGCATTTCCTATTCCAAAGACAGAAAACTACCATCAATGATGAGGAGCAGGAGATGCCATGGAGACCGATCTACAGGGGTAGGGGTTTGGCTGGTCTGGGCTCCAGTTACAATGGATTGTACAGAGTTGAATACTTATTTTTACTGAGTGCTTACACCCTTATTTCAGGTAATCCATTTTCAGTATCAAACCAGGCTAATAAGGAACTTCAAGCTCACTATTAGCAATAATTTCAAGCCAACTAAAAATGAGGTGCCATCTTTTAGTCTCCATTTGTGGGATATAACAAAATATTATGAGAGTAATACTCAAGGCTAAGTAAAACAGGGTTCAGGGATATGCATGATAACCCTCGGTGTATGTACTGATTGCAAACCACAGTGCACAGAGAGAGAGAGAAAGAGAGAGAGAGAAGAAAAGTGTTTGCCATAGAGACAGGCGGGGCAGGGGGTGGGATTGTTGGGGGTAGGAAAACTGGGACATTGGTGCTGGGAAATGTGCACTGGTGGAGGGATCGGTCCTGGAACACTGTATGATTGAAACCCAATCATGAGCAGCTTTGTAATTATCTACCTCACGGTGATATAATGAAATTTAAAACTTAAAAAATTAAATTCTGCTCACTCAGTACAATCAACTATTGAAAGAGAAGGAATTATTTGAAAGATTAAAAATACATTTGGCTAAAAACAGAGATACCACTTTACACCACAGAGACTGGCACATATTCAAAAGAGCAAGAACAACAAGTGCTGGCGTGGATGTGGGGAAAAGGGGACACTCATCCATTGTTGGTGGGAATGCCGGCTGGTACAGCCTTTCTGGAAAACAATATGGACTTTCCTCCAAAAAACTAGAAATTGAACTCCCATTTGACCCAGCCATACCACTCCTGGGAATCTACTCTGGGAAACCAAAAATACGCAGCGGAAACACCATCCCTACTTTTATGTTCACAGCAGCATTATTCACAATAGCCAGAATCTGGAAGCAACCAGAGTGCCCGAAAATCGATGACTGGATAAAGAAGCTTTGGTACATCTACACAATGGAATACTATGCAGCTGTTAGGAAAACTGAAGTCATAAAATTTGCCTATAAATGGATGGACATGGAGAAGATTATGTTGAGCGAAATTAGCCAGAAGGAGAGAGACAGATACAGAATGACTGCATTTATTTGCATGGCATAAATATATATGTACATATTATGATACCAATATCCAAGGTCAAGTGAAGCATATATCAGGAGGTCTTGTCAAAGGTGGAAATTATCACAAACGTGTGGGAGTCAGAGGTTAGGTAAGACAGAAAATGGAACAGGGTGCTAATAATTGTCGAGGGTACTAATGCCAACCTAGAACTGAGCATTAAATAGAGGCAAAAGGATACACATGACAACCTTTTAATGTATGTTCTGTAATCCATAGTCTGGAAGCGAAGGAAAAGAGAAAGAGAAAGGGAAAGAAATAAAGAACCTGCCATGGAGGTGGGCTGGGGAAGGGGGAGGGAACTGGGGATGTTGGTGGTGGGAGATGGGCACTGGTGGAGGGACGGGTGCTGGAACACTGTATGACCAAAACCCAAACATGAACTTTTTAATTGTATATCTTTTTATTTGTATATCTCACGGTGGTATAATAAAATACTTAAAAAAATAAAAAAATAAATAAAAAATACATTTGGGTAAAAACATACAAGTGCAGCAGACCTTGGCTGCAGGTGACAGATCAAGCTTGTTAGGAAGTCCTACCAAAAGCAATGGAAAATGAAGTCCATGACACAATCTTGTTTTGATTCTTGGAGATTTTTACTATAGCTTGTAAATTTTCCAACTAAAGAGTTACCCAAAACTGACTTCTAAATCATTTAACTGAAGTAAGCATTTATTTTTTTTCTTATTTTGGCTTTTTGGGTCTCACCTGGTGACGCTTAGGGGTTACTCCTGGCTCTACACTAACAAATTACTCCTGTTTTTTACTACACTCGGGAGACTATATGGGATGCAGGCGATCAAACCCTGGTCAGCTATATGTAAGGTAAATGCTCTCCCCACTGTACTATAGCTCTAGTCCCTGAAGCGGACATTTCTTTTTTTTTTTTTTTTTTGCTTTTGGGTCACACCCGCAATGCTCAGGGGTTTCTGCTGGCTCTGCACTCAGAAATTACTCCCAGCGGTGCTCAGGGACCATATGGGATGCCGGAGATTGAACCTGGGCCAGCTTGGGCCGGCGTGCAAGGCAAACGCCCTACCCTCTGGGCTTTCACTCCGGCCCCAAGCAGACATTTCTTTAAAGTAAAATGAATCTCAGGATGGAGAGGGGGCAGGTCACAGCTGGCAGGACTCAGGGCTTATTTCTTGCTCTGTGCTCAGGGTTCACTTCAGGTGGGCTCAAATGGACTTGAAAAACCATATGGGATGTTCAAGACAGAGCCTGGTCATCCTGGTGCAAGGCAAATGGCTACCTTTTAGCACTCCAGTCCCCAAGGATACTAGGATTCTTAATTTACAAGTTACTACAATAAACTTATAAATGCTATCTTGTTATATGATATCTCATTATATGGTATCTATAGGACATTTCAGAATTACCACTTAATTCTGGGAGAGTAACAATAGTTTAACAAAGGAACTGGAAATAAATACCATGGGAGCTGGGTAGGTGGCTCAATGGTAAGTTACATACCTTGCTTGCATGAGACATCAGACTGAGAGAGATGAGAGAGTTGAGACAGACAGACAGAGAGAGAGAGAGAGAGAGAGAGAGAGAGAGAGAGAGAGAGATAAAGATAGGTATGTTTATTAGGGCACTTCTCAGGCCTCTGAATAATGTCTGAAGATGGACTTGAGAAGGTAGACTTTTTTTTTTTTTTTTTGGGTCACACCCGGCTATGCTCAGGGGTTACTGCTGGCTCTGCACTCAGGAATTACTCCTGGCGGTGCTCAGGGGACCATATGGAATGCCGGGGATCGAACCCAGGCCGGCATGGGCCAGCCGCATGCAAGGCAAATGCCCTACCCACTGGGCTATCACTCCGGCCCCAAGAAAGTAGACTTTTAACAGTCAGAATTAAATATATATCGCCTTTTGGGAAACAATGATAGAACTGCAAAGTTACTTAATCACTGTAGATAAACAACTCTAATCATATAAGTCCATCTTGCAATTCTTCTCCAGAGGCATGGTAACTGTTCTTATCCTTTGTCCAGGTCCGGAGGCCATACCACCATCAGTCTTTACACTTGACCAAAGTTTCACAGTTGATTCTCTTCCAATTTTGCCCTAAGCTTTTTTCCAGAAACCTCCCATAAAGACTTTACATATACAAGTCACACATTCTTCTGACTAAAACTTTTCAGTGATTTCCTAATGAGTATGGGGCTTCCTTTGGGTGATAAAACTCTTCCCTTTAAGACAATTCACTTCACGTTACTATCCTGTACAATTAGGAAAATGACAACTTCCAGTATCTGTAGACAGTCAGGCCCAATCACACAACTCTTTCACCTTCCTGGTCTCTGTCACCATCACTCTCTGCACTCAAGCCACACTAGCTGACTCTTTGTGACTCCACAAGCCAGACTCTCTCTGGTCTAGAGTGCTCTGGACCTGGATAACCCAACTCACCTTTCAGCTCCTAATTTGCAAATTATCCTCCCATATAGGCCTTCCCTGACCACATCAACCTCCTTTCAGAGACTCCTGCTTTTTCCAAGTCCTTATTAAGAGGACCGATTCCATAACTATTTCCATTTTGTGTAACATCCATTCCAATCAACAGTGGCTTCCCAGGACTATCTATCACTATCTTCCCATTCATCATCTATTTCCTAGAGAGGACACTAGTAATATCTCCATATGTCCTGTCTCATGCTAGTAGAACCCAAAGGCATCTGCTTGCTCCAGGAACATAACGAGCCTCAAACCATTATATTAGGTCATGGGAATGACCTAATATAAATGTTACTGGTATTTGGCGTATCAAATACGACACAAGCAGCTTGCCAGGCTTGCCGTGCGGGTGGCATACTCTTGTAGTCACCTCTGAATAAAGCATTTATTGATGAACCGCGTGGCTGTGCATTCCTTTTGTTTTCTACTGAACTTGGCCCACAAAGTTCCTACTTGCTTGGCATCGTAAATTTGCATCTCCAAAACCACAAATTCTTGACTACAACTAAATATCAAGGTAGGTTCAAATATTATGCAAGATTTTAAGTACATGTTATAACTTTAACAGCTAAATGAGAGATATCAGGAACCACTTAAAGCTGGCTCAACACCTTACAGAGTGCACCCACCAATGCACAGAAAAGAACTCAAAATTCCACAGATATAGCTCTGTGCTTCTTGAAAGAGTCAGTTCCCTGATGCCCACAGAAATCACACTGAGTAAAGCTTTCCTTGGGCAATTACACACTACTAAATGCAAAAGAAGAGAGTGTTGACCTGCAGAAAGAGGCCACTGAAACGGAAGAACAGGTGTCAGAAGGATGTCCCAGAAGCTGGGGCACTGAGCCCTACTTGGAGAAAAACAGGCCTGAAACTCAGTCAGTTTTCAGAGTTACAGGGGGGAAAGGAAATGGAGGAGAAACTATTAAGAGCAGGCATAATTGGTGTTTTGTTACAAAACAAACTGTTCTTTAGTGATTATAGGCGTGCAGGTGATTGCTTTTCTTCTATCTTCCACTTGTATTAACTAGAACCCTAATTTGTCCATAAGGCTGAAGTGTGTCTTAATTACTTGCCTTCAAAGCTTATGCCCGTTGAAAACAAGCCTATTGCTTTTCCACTGTCAGCTCACCCAGAACCACTGAATCCATGGTTCTCTGCCCAGCCTCACTGAATCTGATCAGTATGAAGAGACAGGCAAGTGGCCCTCCCTCGCTGGCTTCAAGAAATCTGTGCTCTCATAACTACATGCTCACACCCACAGTACATTCTCCAGCCTGTTTCAACAGAAAAGGCCGAAGGGCTGCAAACTATTTACTGTCATGCCACAGGTTGTTTTAGTTCTTAACTTCTTTAGTCAAAGGTTAGATTTTTTTTCAAGTTCAAGACCATAGACCTGGAGGTGTTACGAGGGGCCTTCAATCATTTTGTTTTTGTGGTAGTGCCCAGGGTATTACTACCAGCTCTGTGCTTGAGAATCACTCCCCCGGAGAATCTTGGAGGACCACTGGGAGCTGGAGATAGTACTTGAGCCTCCCGTGTATAAAGTACTTAATTAACCCATTTATCTCTATCGCCCAAGACCCTAAACTTATGGGGCATGCGGATGGTTCAGAACACACTCTCTGATACTAACAACTTATTTCTGGCTCTGGACTCAGGGAACTTTACAGGGTCCCAGGACTGAAACAGAGTGGCAGCAGAAGAGGCTATATTGAAGGTAATGCCCTAAACCTACCACTAAGCCCCTCAACTTTAAGACTAACTTCATATGTGCTACCATATCCAAAGCCACATCTCCAGGTCTCTGGATAGGGTCACCACCCATCTCTAGAGGGGTTACTCATACTTCTCAACAGCTTCCCGGGAAACAGTGCTAAGGCTTTTCCCTTACTCTAGCTTCTAGCTCTCAGGGCTTGGCTGGAACTCCCTGATCCCAGAGATGCAGCTTCCAGATGTGGTCATCAAGAACCCAGAATGGCAGCATCCAATTAGCCTGAGCCACTGAGAGGCACGGTGCTGTCCTGACCCCTCCCCTGGGAAGAGATTTCCCTCTTCTGTAGCCTCTTGCTCAAAGAGTTCACATGGTTGCCATGGGAGCAGCGCCGCGGCTTTCCTCCCACCACCGTGACTTCCAAAATCCACTCTTCTACCTGAAGCTGCCGAGTCCTATTCCTGTGGCCCAGAAACTTCCTGCCATTGTTCTCATCACCTCTACCGCAGGAGCAGCTCTGATTGTTCTGCACAAATGAAGCAGCCTCTGTGGGTTAAGCGGGTTGGGTGCTGTGGTTAAGAGCAGCACCCAACTTCATGCAGCAGCAGCTGACCTGCGACCCTGGTACATCTCAGAGTGAGTCAGGACACCGTCATGGTACTTCAGGCTCAGAATGTTTCGCGAGAGATGAGATGAGGAAGAACTGAGGGGGCAAGGAAGACAGGCTGGCAAAGGAAGGGCTAGCAAACAGAATAAGGGGACCCTAAGGGGCTCATGGAGAGTTTATCAGGTGAGGTGATGGCCGCGCACGTGGCCCGCTGGGTCCAATCCCTAGCACCACACATTGTCCCTCGGGAGTGATCCCGGAGCACAGAATCAGGAGTGAGCCCTGAGCACTGCAGGGTGTGACTGCTCTCAAAAAGTGAATGGGGGAATAATGGAAAAGCTGCACAAATAAGAAGTCTATGTGCAAAGGGGAGAGAAGTACTTGGAACAGCCAACCAGAGGAGCAACAGAGGGTTCCAGGTGGGAGACGAGATGAAGGAAACATCTCCCTACCCAGGCCATAGAGCATGGTGTTTGAAGTAAAAGAATCAGAATAACGGAAGGAAAAATCTCCACCGATTTATACCATCTCTAGGCTTGGAGGGACTGGGGAGTGTTTTTCCTAATTAGCTAAGAAAACAGAAATCTTTTCAAGTATCTTCAGGGGAAGGGGGTACTTAATATGAAGAACTGGTAATTCAAGTGACAGGGGAACAGAACCGAATCCAAGAGAGGAGCACAGCCCGGAGGAAACTTCTACTTAGCAAACCGAAGACATGTCAGCAGAGGTGGGAAACAGGAATACTGGTCCAGCTCCTTTGGGAGCAGGTGGAACACAGAAGGCTGGTCCGTGAAGGATTCCCACTGCATGGGCTGCCTTACATCACCAAAGGAAACCCCACCACCATAGCTTTACCCTTCTGCATGTAGTTTCTCCTGGTCTGGAGATAGCAATGCAGCTGATTCAGAGCCTAAGAAGCAGAGCTTGCAGGGGAGACCCCCTTCTATGCAGAAAGCAAGTAGGATGCATGGAAATGCTGTAGAAGGAATGGAGGGTTTTAACAAGCAATCATCTTTCATAACAACTCTATTTCTATGTTACTGGGGGGAGGGTGGACACCAGGCAGTGTTCAGGAGCTATTCCTGGCTCTGTACACAGGGATCACTCCTGATGTGGTGCTGGGGATTTAAACCTGGGCCAGCCACATGCAAGGCAAATTCCTTAACCCTTATACTACTGCTCTAACCCCACGATAAGTCTCTTTAAAAGGCTGTCTCCAGGCCCATCACCTCTGGGGTGTCCTGGAAGCAGCCAGATGAGACTCGCCCACCACATTAGCCGCCAAATTCGCTGTCCGGACGCTGCAGCAGATCAACCCACCCGCCCGGGAGGGATGCTACCTTAAGAGATTAAGAGATTAAGAGAATAAAACGAAGTTCAAGCCCAGGTAGGCAGCTCCCAGAAGAATCACCGGGAATTCATCAGATGGAGCCGGGCCGGCCCTCCCCCTTCATTTTGTCTGAGCCCGGTGGTTCCGCCCAGTAGCTGCCGTGGAGGCGACCAGCCATAGCATGCGGGGCCTCAGACGCAGCTGGGGAAGCTGGAACTCGGCTTTCCCCAGACTCAGCTGACCATGGGGCCCCCAGGTGGACAGATGGGTTTTGGAAGTGGGCCCATCACCTCTGCGGGGTCCCGCAATCAGCCTGATGAGACTCGCCCACCACATTAGCCGCCATAATCACTGTCTGGACGCTGACCATGAGGCCCCTAAGTCGCATGGCCACTTAGCGGCGCGCAGTCCATTAAACTAGTGGAAACAGTTATGTTCTTTAATGTACTGCATTCTATGATGTGTAGGATAGGTAGGCGGGAGGGAGAGATAGAGAGGAGAGAAAAGACATACAGAACCCGCCAAGCAGTTGAGGTGTGGGAGGGGGAGGCATGTGGGGGGGCATTGGTGATGGGAGATGGGTTCGGGTGGAGGGATGGGTGTTGGAACACTGTAGAACCAAAACTTGACATGAGCATCTTGCAAATGTATGTCTAAAAATGGTGTAATAAAATTTGAAGGGAAAAAAATAAAAAAAAAAAAAATAAAAATAAAAGGCTGTCTCCAATAGGTAGGCAGGAGTAAAGCAGGGTCTACTCTGCCAAAAGCCAAGGGGTAGAAGGCTTTTGGGTTACTCATTCTGGATAACTCTGTTAAATGACAATTAAACTAGGGCCAATCTAAACAAGTCATTTTGGTTTTGTTTGATTATTTATTTGGTTTTTTTTCAAAAGTCTAGAACACAGTCTTACTTAAAATATTTTTAAATATATGAACTATTAAATAAACTCATGTGTACATGTGCCCATGTGCTATTTATATAAATGCACACATAAGCACAGAGCATGGAAGCAAAAGAGGAGGGCTGACCTTATCCGGATCACTACAGGTTTGCATGATACCATCACTGAGGAGAAATGGGTGGCAATACACGGAATCTCTGTATTACTTCCAACAACTATACCTGAATTTATAATGAGCCACAAATAAAAAAGCTTAATTAAAAATGTCACAAATGGGTGCATAAATTTCTAAACTAATAAAACCCCTTCCCTTCTACCGTTTCACCAACATTGCCGCCAGCCTCCTGTCGCTCGCCCTACGCAGGAATTCTCCTCTCCTTCAGCTCTTCTCCATGTCAAGGCGCAGAAAGCTCTGCCTACAACTTCCCGTAGTCCTGTCTTCTCCCTCTTTGGGCTCAATGTGTCAGAGATGTGTCAGCACTCTCTGGTTTGATCATTCTGTCTTGGTGTTTCTGACCACAAGCAGAGTTACAGTATTGTTTTTCAAACATGGGTTGGTGAGAAGGCTGCCTGATCCTAGTTCAAGTCATAAATAGGTGATTTGAATTAACAACTTTAACCTGCTCATTTCATAATTACTGGATTCAGAATGGCTCTCGTTTGTGTATTTGTGATTCCCTTCCCTTCCCCATACCCTTTGCTCTCCCTTGGATGCTCATCGCTTAATAGTTGGAGAGAGAAACCACAGTCAAAAGGGCTGGCATTTTCACAAAATAAGAAAAGAATCAGCCCCACCTCTAGCTACCATGCACTTAGCTAAAACACAGGCTACCATACAAGGAGGACAAACAATAGATTTAAGTGCATAAGACTCACTCTAGGGCTTCCATAAACTGATAGCGGACTACAATTTCCCCTTGTCAAGAGCAGGGGGACAAATCAATTTTGCCACAAAGTCGACATGCAGCACAGACATCTTTCAACTCTGCCCTGCAACTCCAGTTCTCTTTCTGTAAGATGCAACTATTGTCTTTTAATGATCTACTACTGAATTATTTATATTCTTCCACTTGTCTATCTTCTTTTATTTATGCTCAGAGTTAGCTGTGTTACTTAACTCTAGAAAGCCTGAACATGTCCACGGGCAGAAGATTTGCAGTGCCAGGACGTGTACCCAGTCTCACGGGCCAAGCAGGGCAGTGGGACTGGGTGAAATCACTTTAGCATGGCCGTGAGCTAAGGACCCTCACTGCATGCTGGCTTTTCCAAATCGTTTGCAACAAAATTCACCTTATCCCCGTCCATCCTCATAGTCACTACCTCTAGGGGGATGCTCACAACTTCTTGCTCAGACAGTGCCAGCTCCTGGGCTAGCTCTGCCCCACCCCACGCCCATTTGTTCTCCTGTTTAATAATTTCCCACATATCCAGCAGGATTTTCTTTGGCTACAATAGAAAGTGGCCATGCCCTGACTGTCACCCATCAGTAGCTCTCTATCACCTGCAGCTGAGTTCCCAAATGTGCCTCATTTTGAAAACCAATAGGGAGAAGAACAAATAAAAGTAAAATACAACAAAATTAATTTCCTCAGTGTCTTCTAATGGGTTTTCCCAGAAACAGACCTGGAGACAGAACTTAAGTGTCTTAATACTTGCTGAGAGTATGCCTAGGGAGTTCAGGTGGAGAAAGGGAATGGGCCAAAATGCAGATGGTCTGGCAGGCTGCTGCCAGGGGTCCCTGAGGCTGTTTCCTGGGAACACCCTGAAGTGCAATACAAGGGTCAGTGACTGCACCCCAGAATCCAGGAAGCTGGTGCATTAACACTGATCTCTCTTCTGACAGTGCTTGAGGTCCACTTCACCACTAAACTGCTTCCCTGGAGGTAGGGAAGAGTGGGGCTTGTTTTAAAGACCAGTACTGAAGTTTCTGGCCAGGGTGACCCCATGTGGTTGGGAGATGGGGCTTCCCTGTGATTTCCAGCTAACAGGGCTGGTAATTAAATGTAAGGGACCAAGGATGTGGTGGTGCTCAGGTCCACCCAGGTCTGGAGATTACCCCGGTGCTCAAGGCCCCAGCACTATACTGGGCAATGCCTCAGGGGTCAATGTGGTACCATAGACAGAACAGGGCTCAGCCTAAAGCAAGTGCCTTAAGTCCTGTACTATCTCTCTAGCCCCAGGTCTTGAAGCTTGTGAGATTAAAACTGCCCAGGTTATCCCCCACAAGCTTCCACTGTTACAAACCCTGATTCAATGAAAATGAGACAAAGGAGACTCGAAATGCTGGTATGTAATTCCTGAGATGTCTCTGAGTGGGACACTAGAAGCACTGTTTAGTATCACCAGGTCAGAATCTTTCGTGGGACTTATTCGGTCCCTACAGTCTATCCCATCCCTCTCTCCCAGACGTACTCTGTACCTGCACCCTTCCTTTAACCACTTCCCTTTAAGTTTTCCGATCACGGAGGCACATCCTTCCCAGGTGCAAGAATTGTGCCTGAGAGAAAACCCAGCAAGCTCAATGCATGCTTGGTCTACGGGAGGCCCATGTCCAATTCCTGGCACAAAGTGCCCCCTCCCAACCCCCGCTAAGCACCACCAAGCATGACTCCAAAGAAAGCTAAAAGCAGCCCCTAAATGCCATCAGGTGTGCCCACAAAACTAAACCTGAGCAAACAAAAAAGAATCATTATGAGCTCCAGAGTCAAATATTATATTATTCATCCTATAACTGCTCAATTAATGTCTGTTAAAAATAATGTGATGTACTGAGGTTCTCTGGTCAAAGTTCTCTTCCCCATCAAAATAGCAGATACCATCCCACTAGAAAAACAAAACAAACGTATTGAGCATCTAATAAATACTTTATTGAGCATCTAATAAAGGTGCTCGGGAATTGCTCCAGAAATGGACTCTGCTGCTTTCCTTTCTCCCACCTCAGGACAAATCCTAGCAAGTATTTGCTGCTACGTAACGGAATAAAACCTCTACAAAAGAGAGAGACATTTAGGGTTGGGGAGTAAGGACAGGGGTGTGTTAAGATTCAAACGCATCCTTCTCTACCTTGAGATTCTCCCCTATTTTGACCCCTTAAGATAGAATCACACTCCACCTACTTCACAAAAAGGGGGCAGAATAAAGAAGAAAGTCCCATGTCAGTGGTATGGGCTGCCACTGTGGTTTGTGACTTTTTCAATGAGCAAGAATCTGGCACCTGTATTGCAGATGATGATCCAGGGTTGTGGGCCAGAGAGCTTCTGCCGGCCACTGCCACTCAAGGTGCTCATGAAGATGAGGTCAAAGCCGCGGTATGGTCACTCACTGTCACTTCATCCCTGGTTTTTCTTCCACTGCGGGGTGTTAGCACAGCACCTTGGCCACAATCTGGTCTGAATAATCACACTGAGGCCAGCAAACTTTGCCCTTCTGCTCCAACTAAATGAAGTATTCCTTAGGACCTGCAGCAGTGACCTTTGTCACATTGCTGTGGGCTATTAGAGAGCCATTTTGCACTTGGATCACTGTATTTGTGAAAACTCAATACTCCTGATAATGACTCTGCACTGACAAGAAGTATATTCCAAAATATCACTGGCTAAACTCTCTCTTCGTCTTTTGTTTCAAACAGTGCCAGAAACAATTGAACAACTTAATTTCCTCTTCACTCTTTTCTCAACTTTTACTCTTTTTCACAGATATAGATGGAAATGTGTGCATCACCACAAAAAAAAGGAGGAAAGAAAATATGTGCATTTCATAAAGTAGGTGCTGAGAGATCCCATCTGTCAAGCTCTGTTGTAGGTACTGAGTAGTGTTACAAGGGTCATGGGTTATGTTACCAGCATAAACTTGGAAGCTTTTCAGTCAGTAATTCGATCTTATTTTACTATGCTATTGTAGTTTTAAATATCTTAATGTATCAATTTATTCACAAGTTGACCATACACAGGTTTCCCAAATACAGTTTCTATCTATCCTTTAAAAAAGATGTGTCTGTGGGACCTTTAACAGCATGCAATATGTGTGGATGTATATGCATGTCTAAGAATGATAAAATATGCTTTCCTGGCTAGCCTGAAGAGCTGCAAATGGATTCTGCCTAAATATATATTTATTTGCTTGCTTGTTTTTAGCAATCATCCTATTTGTATGGGTGAGGGTTTACAGACTGTAATAACAAAAACTGACACAAGGAAATTGAAATAGTAAATATCTCTTGCTTAAAGTTTTCCTTTACAATATGAAATATACACAAATCAAGTGTTTCACTGTTTTGTCATAAGGATACAAACAACAAATGGGAGAAATAAAAACTGTGCATGTGATTGCAAATATAAAACTAAGCACACACAATATCTTGCACATAAGTGTAGGAGACAGAAGTTCATTAGAATTTGTTTCCCTGAAATGAAATTAAATTAAATGTGAACTGCAGAATACTTAGTGTTACATTATGCAGAAAGAAAAAAATAGGACTGAGATGTGTACATTAAGAAATAATAGCCTTAATATCCATGTAAATCCAAAATGTAAAACAAACATTTGACCTGGACAATGTATTATCAGTGGAAATGGTCTTGTGAAAGTCACTTAAGTTCTCCCTGAGATCTGCCAAATTATTATTATGCTTGAAAATGCTTCTAGCTAGAACAAGTAAATAGCAGGCTTCTCAAAGTAGGTTAAATATACTCTAAATCTCTTTATTCTCTCCCTACAGATCTGCTATCGTGAATGCTTTTCTAGTGCAAATGGTTCTGTACTGGCACTTCTTATTGTCACTATACTGTTTCTCCACCCAGTCCCTGCCAAGATTTTCCACCTAAGGTGTAATACTAAAGTTAATGCTTACTTTGGTCATAAATAGCAAACAGGGAATACAGAGGCTATAAAATAGCATAAGGAAACAAAAATGAATCTCATGTTCAATAGATTTCCTAAATTTAGAAGAATAACTTTATAAGGCATGTGTATCTAAATTTGCCACTCAGTAATCTAGCCATTAAAATTTTAGAGTTAAGAAACTATCAACCTGTTACCATCCCTCTTATGTGGATTAGCTCCCTCCATAGAAAAAGGTTCAGGTAACATCTTGGGAAGGCAATTTTGATAAAAGTCTGACCTGAATCTTATGTAGCAACACAGCCTGTCTGCAGGACTTTAAAAAGTCCAGACCTACACCAACGGTATGTGTGTCACATTGTCCACAGAAACCCGGATCAGAGATAAATTCGCTGTAATGCTTGAACCCTTGCCACTGTCCAAGTGGACCAGCACATTCTCCCATCTCATCTTTGTTGAAAATGCACACACAGAGCAAGGAATCACTAGGGGAAAAAGTCCAATTGTCCAAATATACCAACAATTGCCAAAGCAAGGGTATGGGCTTTCTTTCCCAATTTGAAGAAGAGGTAAGGAGTCCGAAGATTCTTACGACTCTGAAACCAGACACCCAACACACAACCAATGCATTTGGAACCACAGTCAAGTTTAGTGTCAATATTCCCAAATATTTTTACTTCTGAATATTACTATCTCTCTAAATATCTTTACTGGGGCAAAAGGATTGTTTACAGTTTTCATGTAAATTAACAACCACAAAAATAATAATGCTATGGGAGTTGGGGAGATATTTTCCAAGTCAGATCAGAGAAGAACATGCCGGGAATCAAGTCACATTAACTCACTGTGTTGTCACATCCCTCATAAATTAAAGGCTTAGGCCAGAGTATCAACTGCTAATTCTCCTGAGAGTTAAATCCTGCCATCTATTAGGCAGGGAACTTTACCTTCTCGAGAAACCTAAGAGCACCTGACAGCAGCAGAAAATGTGCTTACGGTGTTTCACAGGAAGGGGAGACTGTACCCCTGACTAGTGCTCGAACCCTGCTGTTCTGGGTCTATTGGCTTGGGATGGCAACTGAAACGAAATGCTCCATTTCACTCCATAATAACAGCAAGATTCTTTTTTTAATCAAAAATAAATAAATAATCTCTTGAAAAACATCCAGTAAAAGTGACCACCTCACCTCTCCCCCATTAAAACTCAGGACTGTGTCATTTGAGGGTTAAAATACTGTAATACTTGAGCTACAGTGTGAGTATCATGATGTGAAAGCAGCTGTCACTGCTTTGTTTTTCATTCACAGTAGGTGGTTGCCAGGCAACAAAAATACTATTGTCTGTTTTTATGATCTATTGGACAATTCTCCTGGTAATAATCTTCCTAGGGTTTAAAATACGGACACCTTTGGACAGGAAGAAATGAGAGAAAAAAATCTTTAAAATGGCACTAACATATAAATGGTTGTGTATAAACCACTTGAATGTACTCTAAAATGCTGTGCATAAATGTGTAACTGTGCTGATAAGCATACATATATTCTGCATATATGCATATGTTATGTGTGGCAACATACCCTCTGCTACCTACCTCTACACTCATCTGAATTTGATAAGCTATAAACCTATAGTTAAATTCCTAAGGGCAAAGCACAGCATGACCTAGAGATGTAGAAACGCAATAAAAATTATTTTCTCAAGAAGCAATAATTTCCAATTTGTCAGATCTATCAAATTGCGTGCATTGAATACAAAGCACTCCCGCTTAAATAGCAATTCCACCAACTTACAGAAAAGCAAGTTGAAGTCCTTACTATCTATGTTGAAATCATCTAGCAGATTTAAATTCAATATCTTTGTAGACAACTACCACTGTGTACAAAGACAATAATTCAAATGGGGAAATTCTATTGTTGTTTACATCCAAGAATCTTAATATATATTCATTTTAAGAATAATTGAATTGTTCTCCCTGGAATAGCCTCATGTGATTCCCTACTCTGTTTTGATATGAGTCCCTGGAGGATAACAGTCATGCTATGTTACTCTTGCATATTTCACTAGCTTACAAATAAAATAAAACACAGTGTACTCAATATAAAATTGTCAACATTAACTTGTATCAGACGCTGTTTGTTTTGCACTGACAATGCTTCTAAAGATAAGTATTACAATATACTTAGATAAACAGAACAACAAAATAGCCTGAAGGAATTAGAGCTTGAAAATACTAGTGGCAATCATGCTTTGCAATAACGAGAAATCAGTATCGTTTTGCACACATATACATTTCTGCAAAGACCCTAAATAATGTCACTACATTCTTTGGGCTTTAAGCAGTGTTCATCGGTCTTCCTTCACAATACTTCAAGCGCACTTTAACTATTTAGTGTATTCCACTGGCCCACTAGAGGAGGCTTTGAAAATTCACTTTTTGAAATTCATTACCAGTCGCAAATACGTGTCTTATCAGAAACTGAAATAAGCAACATCTTTTTATGGCGTGACATTATTGCTATAAAGTCTCCTACCAAAAGGACAATTCTTACAAAACAGAAGCCAGGTGTGTTTGAAAGGAACTGAACACTAGGCAGAGATATCACCTTCGCCAATCACCGCCACCGAACACGCCAACTTCTCCGGAGTCCCCATACGGATTTCTCCTTCACGTTTCCCCTCAAAACGACCCACTTTTTTTCTCCCTCATCTTCCAAAGCTCACTCACCTATACCTGTCCTGCTCCAAGAAAGTCTCCTCACTTTCTCATCCTTTCCCAAACACTAAGGCACCTACTACTTTTCCCAAAGTATTTATATCTACAGCCACTAACTTCCCTGCACAATCTCGTTTACCCTCATCCTAGATCCTTTTTTGAAAAATAGCTGCTGCCACTGAACAGATACATCAATAAAGTTAAGGCCACAACCATATTTTCAATGTTATTCCAACAACAATAACTGAGAAAGAGAAAGGCAAGAGTGTATTTGTAAGAAGGTAGGTGGGTGTATAGCAGTGGGGTGCCTGGAATCTTAACAAACTGGGCGTCCCCACCTGTCGACCCCACTTTCCCGTGTGCGTGCAGTAAGATGACAACCACAACATTCCAGAAATACCCCCTCCAGAAAGGAGGCGGGGTTACGCCTTCAGCCAATAAGAATCAGCGAGCCCCGGGTGTCCAACCTATGGGGTGGCCGTGGCCGTGCCAGGGGGAGGATGTGGGGTGGCCGGGGAGGGGCTGCGTCCGTGGGAGGCGCGCACGTGTCCAGTCTGGAGACGCCGGGAGGTGGAGGAGCGCTGGTGTTCAGCCCCCGGGGTATGGGCTCTACACACAGGCAGCCTGACAGCTCTACACACAGGCGGCTGCCCACTGACTGCCAGGGGCTAGGCCGGCTGGCGCCAAACATGCCCGTCCAGGTGTCAGAGTTGCCCACGCAAAGGGACAGACACAAATAACAACAGTATCTAGAGCAGACAGAGCAGGGAGGAAAGTTTCCAGCCCGCACCAGAGAGCAGTCAGGGAGGTGCAGGGAGGCAGGACAGCACGATGACAACCTAGAAAGCAGGTGGCAGGGGCGGGCCGCGCGAGCCGGACGCTCTCCCCGGGAGCGGTGCAGGGGCGGCCGGCGGCGGGGTGCGCTGTCCAAGGTGCAGGGAGGTGGGAGGAGGCGCAGCGGGCGCGGAACCCTGAGCCAAAACTGGCTGGAGGCGGTAGCGAGAGCTGCGAACAGCAGTCTTGGGTTCCGGCACCCCTGGAATGCAAAAGTGACCGGTGTAGAGCTGGGAAGGGCAGGGAGTGGGGACTGCACTGAAGCCCCTCTTGTTTCCATACTCCCTTCCCTACCCAGCCTCTCGCTCCATCCCCTCCCCCAACCCAGCCCACTCCCCTCGCAAGCCCGTTTCCCCGGTGCCGTAGCCGGGGCTGGGACCCGGAAAGCCGGGCCCGATCACCCCCGGGGATGCTGCGGGCCCGGAGCCGCTTACCTGGGGCCGCTGCGGTCCGCGGAGCAAAGGCAGCCCGCCGCGAGGAGCCGGGCTCCGGGGCGCGGCGCCGCGGGTCCACACCTCCTCCGCTTCTCTCGGACTCTGTCCCGGGCACGGAGCAGCGCGATCGGGCCGGGCGGCCGCCGCCGTTCCCCCCCCCCCCCGTCGCCTCGGCCGCCGCTGCCGCAGACAGAGGACGCCCCGTGGCGGCTGGAAGCCTGTGTGGAGTAGCGGCGCCCGAGAGTGGGATCTGCTGGAGACTCGGCGGCGGCTCGGGGCGCGCGAGCGTGCGCACGCGCCTGTGAGTGAGCGTGTGTGAGTGTGTGTGCGCGGCTGTGTGTGTGTGTGACTGTGTGTGTGTGCGCGCGCACCCACGAGGAGGGGGAGGCGAGACGAGGGAGGGGGCGGCCGAGAGATGCGCGCAGGGACCGAGGCAAAATTCTTCGCCCCCGGAAATCCGCAAACCCAGGGCAGGAGGCTCGAACGCGCGTGCAGACGAGAGGACCCACTCGCGCGGCGCCAACCACCGAGGAGGCTGATCCGAGGCGGCCTGACCCCAACCCAGCGCTCAGCCACCGATGAAGCAGCAAAGGCGTTGCCGCGGCAGCGCGGACCCCGCTTGGGAGCGGCCGAGCGGTTCGCACCCGCCGCCGTGGCCGCTCGGGGTCCGCTGTTCTCGCCTAAGGCGCTGGGCGGGGGGGTGCGGGGAGAGCCCGGGACCCGTTGCGCTGGCCGCTGCGACCCTACAGCGCCGGGCCCGCCGAGGGGCGGAGCGGACGACTCGGGCGCACGTGGCCGTCTACCGGCGGCGGCCGGCGGGTGCAGGGGCTGCGGCGTGGACGGGGAGGCGCGCCCGGCCCGCCGCGGCCCGTCGTCTAGCCCGCTCTGGGAATAAAGATGCGGGAGAGCGGCTCCTTTGAGGGTGCGGTTCGCAATCACCTAGGGGAAGGGGGATGCTGGTAGAATATTTCCTCCCCACCCGTTTCTCGGAAGCCACTTTTCCTTAAAGTTAGCCACTTCCCAGGTGTGGACGCCGGCGTCCTTTGTCCTGCTAACAGTGCTGGCATCCCAGCCGGATCTCCTGGCTGCCGGGCTCCAGCGAGAAGCTCCAGTACAGCCCACCTGGCGCCGCTCTTGGTCGGTGAAAACACGATTCCCTGGTTCCTTTCAGCCTCCTTGTTTACATTAGAAGTACATTGTTCAAAACATATTTACATCCCTCCCTCCTGAAAGACAGGATCCTAATTGGGCGTCCTAGTCCTGTTCTTTTTCATGCTTCTTTAAAATGCTAGGCGCAATTTCATTCCATCAAGAGTTCCTTCAAGAATGGTAGGTATGGATGATGCTTTAAATGTGGCAGGACCCCCGGAGTGGAGGGTCTTTCTGTACCCTAGGAGTACTTAGCAGATGATCTTTAAGTTGCCTGCGTTCTATATTAAATGTTTAATCATAGCTTTTATTTTCTAGCTTCACATATGCTGGCTGAAGGCAAACTTGGATGCTAGGGAAATCCTTACCGCACCCCTGCACACACATCAGGACTGCTGGATTTTAACTGTTAGCATAGGGGCCGGAGCGATAGCCCAGCGGATAGGGCGTTTGCCTTGCACGTGGCCTGCCTGTGCCGGCCTGGGTTCGATCCCCGGCGTCCCATATGGTCCCCCGAGCACCGCCAGGAGTAATTCCTGAGTGCAGAGCCAGGAGTCACCTCTGAGCATCGCCGGGTGTGACCAAAAAAAAAAAAAGCAAAAAAAAAAATTAACTGTTAGCATATCCTAGTGGGTGGCTATTGTGCACTCTGGCTGTGAGAACCCCAGTGCAGAGAAAGGCCTCAGCGAGTACTGAACCTTTTTACAACAATCTTACCCGGAGTACAAGCGAGAGCACTGTGTGAGGAATCCAACAAGATAGTCAAGGGTAAAACTTGTGTTTTATTCTCGCTGAAAACTAACCCTTCATCCTGTGAAGCTACTACTACTCACTAGTAGTTTTCAAATACAAGTAGTATTCACTAATAGTTTACAAATATTTCCTCTAGGACAGAAAAACCAGGGAAGAGTTTTATGAGAAATGCACTTGCTGTGTACAAGGTTTCCCTTTGGTCTGAGCATTATATACCCCAAAGGGGCAGGGTCTCCAATCTGCTGTAGCACCACGCCTCTACCCTCAAGCAAAACCCTGAGCTTTTTATTCCAGGCTAATTTTCAATTCCAAGCAGGTCACACTGCACTATGCACCTCTCTCTCTCTCTCTCTCTCTCTCTCTCTCTCTCTCTCTCTCTCTCTCTCTCTCTCTCTCTCCCTCCTCTCTCTCTCTCTCCTTTCTCTCTCCTTCTCTCTCTCTCCTCTCTCTCTCCCTCTCTCTCTCTTTCTCTGTCTATCTCAATCTCAATCTCTCCTATTACTACTACTACCACTACTACTGCTATAGGCCTGGCACATGCCTTAACCCTTGTACTATCTATCTGGTCCCATAATAAATTTTTTTATTGCCAGATAGGACAAATTTTTTTGAAAGGTAAAGCAAGTCTAGTACTTTCTTAACTAGCAAAAGTTCCAATTTATCAGTAGGTCAGAGCATGAAAAGTAAACCTTTTTAGTGTGGTGCTAATAATTTTTTAAAATTTTTTCCATAATAATTTTCTAAAGGAAGCTCTGGAATTGTAGCAGTAGGGAAATCCTACATGTCCAAAAAATGAATTCCAGAGTTAAAATGAAGATGAAGAAAAATATTCCCAAATTAATTTGAAAACTTTTTCTTGGGAAGTTGATTTGGGGCCTCGATATCTTGTGAAATGTTTGTTTTGCATAGTAAAATGGAAAGCCCTATAACAAAACCCTAATTTTTCTGATGGTGGTCAAAGGACATGGTCTTTCTTTGAAAATAAATATATGCTTTAAAAGTCAACCCTGAAAAAATTAACATGTAAGCATATAGTAGTGTTAGTGTATTTACATATTATTTATAGTAGTATTAGTTAATTACATTAATTTAAAAGAAATAATTGGCATTAAATAAAAACTTAAACTTAATACGCGTTTAACTTTAACTTAAGTATAGTATTTTTCTCAAGCTCAAGAAAGAAAGTTGGAGAACAGCTAGGGCTAAAACACTATAAACCATAGCTTCTTGACCTACCGGAATACTAAATAAAGCAAAGTGTGCTCCTGTGAGATTAATTTTCATATCAGTTGGACTGAAAATCAGTAGCATAATTTTAGAGATCCTATTTTCCTTCTGAAAAGGGGAATATATCTAACATTACAGCTTTTTCTTCAATTTGTAACAATGCAACAAACTAGGCAAATATTAACTTCTATTAAAATACAGGATAGGGAAGGGCTGGAGTGATGGTACAGCAAGTAGGGTTCTTGCCTCGCCCGCAGTCAACCTGGGTTCAATTCCCAGCATCCCGTGTGGTCCCCAAGCGCACCAGGAGTGATTCCTGAGAGCAGAATGAGGAGTAAGCCCAAGCATCATCCAGTGTGTCCTCCAAAACACACAAAATACAAAACAAAACATCCCACAGAATTGAAAAGGGTCAGGTATGTAGGGGAAAAAAAACTTTGACCTGATTTAAGTCTGGTTTTTTCTTATGCTGTTAAAGACAAAGGTTTGGAAACACAAGTAACTAATTGCTTCTGTCATTCTGACTAAATCACAAAAGCTTTCCACTTCCAAAGGCTGGTACAATTAGGTTGTGAGATGTACCTGGAATTGCAAAGTCAACTCCTCTTGCTGAGGGCAGATTGCCCCCCAATTCTTTGGAGAAGGCTAAGACAGTTAGGTGAGTTGTTGCTTTTGAATCTTGGGGCTGTGGAGTGTGCATGTGGGCACAGGTAATTTCCCCAGAACTAGGTTCCAGATCACTTAGGTCATTTAGAATGTTAATATTATAAAAGACACCTTGACCTGCCCCTGGACACAACTCTGATGCAGAGTTACCCTGGAAATAGAAGCCTCAAAATATTGTGTAGGAGTTAGATTTTTTTTTATTCGTTGCTTTATTCCAAATAGTATTTAAGCAACTTGATTCTGCCTAGACATTAGGCATTGCCATGATGTGAGAAAAATCAGAGGGAAAAAATGTACAGTTCATTCCAAGCAGAAGTAGACAGGTCTTCCTAGCTAATAGTGCTGACATTCGGTTCGGAACAGCAAGTATAAGATTCCAATGTTTTAAGAATTTCATAACGGAAAAGAATAAGGACTTATGAAATTGTGGATTTCCTTGAAACTAAAGAATGCTATGAATCTTCTCTCCAGGAAAGTGAATGTATGAGTATGCAAATTTTTTGTGTCACACCCAGCAATGTTCAGGGTAGTTACTCCCGGCTCTGCACTAAGGAATTATTCATGGCAATGTTTGGGAGACCATATAGGATGCTGGGGATCGAACCCGGGTCCAGCCGCTTGCAAAGTAAACACCCTACCCACTGGACTATCGCTTTGGCCCCTAGTATGCAAAATATTTCAGTGTGAAATTTCAGGGAGGTTAGAGAATCCTCTGAAGTTCAGGTTAAGAACCTCTATCTAACTTCTGTCCTTTGCACACTGACATTTATAGCTAAAGGGAAATGAATGGATAGGTTTATTTATATCCTCACTTCTATTATTAATCTAATATCTTATTTCATTGTCAACACCTAGAAGAAACATAAGCAAATCAGTAAACTAAGAAAGTATTTATTGAGTACCTACTTCATAAGCAGTTCTGTTCATCTGGAGCTGTTAACAATAAAGTATATGAGTCAATCTATCTCTGCATTTAAGGAACCCACAATCTAGCTATCACTGTTCTCAGGAACATAAAAAGGCACAATTTACCTTTTGACCACATGCAACAAAATTCAATTTAACTTCAACTTTCATATGATTTAATGAAGCCATATTATAAATCATTTGATTGTTAGTAATAATCTATACATGCATATTATGTTCATATTCCCTAAAAGTAATATGAGATTTTACTTATTGTCATCTAGTATATAATAGAGAAATTAGTACATGCTAAATATATATATATAGAAGTTTTGATTAAGAATAAGAAGAAAATTACTGAGGAAGAGAAAATGGATCATGTTGGTAATCTCTAAGATTATGGGGCAGAGTTATCTCCAAGACTATGGGGCAGAGAGAAATTAATATACCAGTGATTATATTTAGCAAAAAAATTAGAAGCAATAACTATGCATTTTTCTGAAATTTCTGTACCTACAGAAACCTGGTAGGTTTGATAACTTTTTGGGGGGCTATACTCCTTTAAATGAACTAATTTTATCCTCCCGGTTTATTTCTACTTTTTAGGACAAAATTTTTGTTGTTAGCATTTCAAAACACAATTCTTTTGCTCAGTGACAGAGTTGTAGAACGAAAAACAATAATCCCAGAAAATGAAGTTTTCAGGGGGTGGTTCAAGGCAGCCATATCATGAACTCCTATCCTGCTTTAAGGTTAGCCCTGTCAGAAAACCAGTCACATAATTAGAGCTGTTGCTTTCATGGCTGTTCCTTTCATAATGGCTAGCTGTTGCCAACCATTCCTATATTAAACACTTACAAAATCTCCCAAGAATCCCAGAGATATGTTGTGGGTTCATTGTAATTGTTACTTTCATCTTTGTACTTTTCCAGGGGCAGCCTGTGGCACTGGCCTCGGCAAAAAGGGTCTGAGTTCCACTCCCAGCCTGCCCAAGAACTTCCCAGGGGACCTGAACAACAAACTTTCTGGTTTTCTGTTGGCTCCTGCTATGAAACGAGACAGGTAACGCTACCTCTCTGGTTGTTAAGAAAGTTACATGAAGTTATTTGAGAAAGGTTTCCTTATCTTAAAGGGGCTCTTAACACTTCATGCCATCTTGGCGCTAAGCCAAAAGTGTGTGACAGAAAATTGGAACATGTACATGAATGAAAACCTTCTATAGAAATCCTGAAAGTCTGTTAGATTATAACTTAAAGGACATTGAACTAGTTTGATGATTTCTGGGAGTTCCTTCCAAGGATATTTTAAGAAAACCACAGACAACCCAGTGTTGGCAGAAACAGACGCAGGCAGGAAATTGCGGGTTCCATAATTCTAAAGGTGCTGTAATTTTATAAATTCTGATGCTGTTGTTGTAAAACCCAAGCTTTTGTGTTCATTTGATTTTAATTAGTCTATTTTTCTTATCCACAGATTCTGTTTCCTCAACAGTGCTTTGCCCTGCTAATTTATCTTATGTGAATATCTATTTTACAGATTAACACCAACCATAAAACCCCTTCTTTAAAAACACAAAATGAGCTCACTGTTTTCTTCCCCTTCACTGTAAAATCAGTGTGTATGCTAATTTGGGAAAAACATTCAGAAATATATAAAGAAGGAAAAAAATACCATAACATCACTTCTCACGATTTCTATTTTGGCATAGAAACTTCCAGACTTTCCTTTGCATGATTTTTTGTTCTTTTTTTTCTTTTATGACACTGAAGTCACAGTTTAGCTTTTAAATGCTAGCACCTTAGAAAATAACAGATAAAGACTTAAAGGGTTCAAAAGTATTTTTCCATTTTCTTAATAAGGTGGACTTTATTGGCTAATGAATCCATTAAATGGGATTTTGACCACTCGCCCTTGAAATCTTCCCTTTATTTTTTTACCACTTACACTACTTCTAATGAGTACTTTTTAAAAAAATATTTTATTATACTACCTTGAGATATATAATTACAAAGATGTTCATGTTTGGGTTTCAGTCATACAGTGTTCCAGCACCCATCCCTCCACCAGTGCCCATCTCCCACCACCAATGTCCCCAGATTCCCTCCCTTTCCCTTTTCCCCAGCCTGCCTTGATGGCAGGCACTTTGCCTCTATCTCTCTCCCTATCTCTCTCTCTCTATCTATCTATCTATCTCCCTCCCCCTTCTCTTACACATTGTGGCTTGCAGTACATACATTTAGAGGTTATCATGTATATCCCTTTGCCTATATTCAACGCTCAGTTCTAGGCTGGTATTACTAATGAGTATTTTTTAATAGCCCTTTGAAAACTTAATCTCACCTTGAGCTGAAGTGTTGGAGAGTCACAAGCCCTGCTCCCTGGCCTCTGGCCATTCAGTAGATGCTTTGCATACTGAATCTCCACCCCCAAGATGAGGTCCAGCTATGACCTTGGATCTGGTACTGCATTCCTTGATGGAGCAGAAAAGATCCTTGATTTCAATAAGTAACCAGAGTGTTCACTGGAGTGGCCATATATTGGTTTCGCAGAAGGTTGACTTAGAGGTGAATTACTTGAGCCCCATGTTTTATGTCAATTGCTGCAAGCACAGTTTGAGCAGTTTGTATTATTTTGCTTTTAGTAGTCAATAAACAGTCCTGCACAATACAAATTGCTGGTTATTAACTCCAAGAGGATTTCCTTTTATGCAATTGAGCATGTTCATCATTTTATCCAGGAATTTATTACTGTTAATTAAAACATAGGGGCCAGAGTGTAATACAGCAGGGAGGGCATTTGCCTTACATGCAGCCGACCCAGGTTCGATCTCCAGCATCCCATATGAATCCCTGAGCATTGCAGAAGTAACTCCTGAGTGCAGAGCCAGGAGTAACCCCCTGAGCTTTGCCAGGTGTGACCCAAAAAGCAAATATAATATATATAATATGTGTATGTGTGTATAATATTGTCTATAATTTTGCCAATGAAATTTTGCCAATTTGTACAGAGAATTAGATATAGGTCCCAAAGTAAGACAACTCCAGTCCAGTGTAACCTAGTCTGTAAATCTGAGAGAACAGAACTTCTGGTTCCAGTCTTAAAATGAAAGGTAAGTAATGGGCAGTAGGGAGGAAGAGAACAAAGAAGAAATCAAGGTCCAATGAATGTTGTGAATTCTCTAGCGAAAACATACTCCACATAGTTAATTAAGAAATTTCCAGTAAATATATTGTCAACCTCTATGTGCAGTTTCTAGGAGAAAAGTTAAAAATTCAGCATCTGAGGTTCACTATAGAGTGGAAACTGTATCACTTGAATCACTTGAATCCCGTTATTCATCGATTTGCTCGAGCGGGCACCAGTAACATTTCCATTGGACCCTATCACGTGCCAATGTAGCCCAATGGCATCTGGTTGCTTCAGGAATATGAAGAGCCTCAAACCGTTCCTTCAGGGTCTTGACAAGGAAGTCTGACCATTTTGTAGGTGGGCGGCCACGTGATCTTTTGACATCCCATGGGATCCAGTCGGTAATGGCTCTAGTCCAGCGGTTGTCTCCAAATCGCATTACATGTACAGCCCATCTGATTTTCAATGCCTTGGCAAACAAGACAGCGTCCCTGATTCTGGAATAGCGACGGAGGTCAGAACTCCGGATTCCTTCTCTCACTTGAGTGAGACGTGATATTCCAAGCATAGCTCTTTCGATTCCTCTCTGGGAGACCTGAATAGCATTCTCATCCTGCTTTCGTAGGGCCCAGGTCTCTGAGGCATATGTTAATGCAGGGAGAACAGTGGAGTCAAAGAGATGTGCCCAGAGCCGGAGGTTCTTTGTCCTTTTAGCTATTTCTTCGATGCCTTTGAAGGCATTCTATGCCGCTCTCTTCCTCCTGCGCAGCTCAGGTTTTAGGTCATTCATCATGTTGACTTCTCGACCTAGGTACACATAACTGCTGCATTCAGAGATGTTTGTTCCATTGAGAGTGAATGGGGCCTCAGGAACTAGTTCATTTTTCATGATATAGTTTTTTTTCAGATTCAGCTGTAGACCTATCTTTCCACATTCTCGGTCAAAGTCAGCCAGCATTTGTGCCGCTTGGCTAATGTTTGGTGTTATTAGAACAATGTCATCAGCGAAGTGGAGGTGGTGTAGTTGCCGACCATCTATCTTCACACCCATTCCTTCCCATTCTAATTGTTGCATGATGTTCTCAAGGGTGATGCTGAAGAGTTTTGGTGAAGTGGTATCACCCTGTCGAACCCCTCTTTTCACATTAATAATGATCACTTCTTTGTAGAATGGTGAGATCCTGGTAGTGAATCCGTAAAAACAGCTCACGAAGGATCTTGATGTATTGGGTTTGAACACCCTGTTTGGCTAGGGCTTCGATGATTGCTTCAGTCTCCACAGAATCAAAGGCTTTCTGTAAATCAATGAACGTGAGACAGAGCGGCATCTTGTACTCCCTACAAACCTCAATGAGCTTGGTTACTGTGTGGATATGGTTGACTGTGCTGAATCCTTTCCGGAAGCCTGCTTGCTCACATGGTTGTCCTTCATCTAGTGTTCTGCTAATCCTGTTCAGGATGACTCGTGATACAGGAAACTGTATATGTAGCTTAATAATATGTACTAAAAACCTTTGAAAAATTGGTAGCTTGTCTTTAGCACTACTCAAAGAAGAAAGACAAATTAGAAAATCTGAAAATGTTTCCTATCTAGGAAGTTGTACTTTTGTTCATAAGAATGGCCTTCTTGGGTACTAGATGCTGTCAGTTTATTAGTGTAGGTTCTCCTTGTGCTGAGAAGTAGAGCAGTAAGAGGTACAAAGTTCTTTACTGAAATATGTCAAGTTTACATCATTGAATCTGAAATGTCAATTGAGGCCAGAGATAGAAAACCTAAGTCTTGGATACCAGATAAAAGCAGAATAAAACCCGGAACAAACATATACATTAAATAGTCACAAAATGACTCTCATATGTAAGACTGGTTTGATTGAAGCTCAAAGACATAGATGTTCTCCACTTCCATTTCTTTTGAACAATTCTCAAAAAACAACTCTTTAAATTAATAGCATATCATAACATTATATTTGATAAGAATAATTAAGTATACCAAACACTTTAAAGACCTAAGAGCACTTTGCTGATATATACTATGCAGAATATTCTTTAAACTGCATATACTATGCAGCATATCTTTAAAGCTAATCATGTTCATCCTTTAAACCAATCTTATTTAAACTGTAAATAAGAATACTGTTATTTCTATTCAACAGTAAGGAAGTATAAAAATTTAAAAATATTACAGGATTTCAGGTCATATTAAGCTAGATTTGAATCTTTGGTATGTCTCTGAGTTCACTTGGCTATGTTTCTTAATATCTCTTAGCATCTAAAATTAGAGATAATTTTATACCTGTCCTTTAGAAATTTTGTGTATGAGAGCCAAAATAGACAATACTAAAGATCTTCTTCCATGATGTTAACATGTCCCTTGGAGATCACCATGACAGTTAATATTATATGTGTACTTGACCAGATCACAGGGTAATCAGGTATTAAACTAAACATCATTTTTAAATATGACTGTGACAGTGTTTCTAAATGAGATTAGCATTGAAACTCTAAACTTGTAGACTGAGAGCAATTCCCTTTCCCAAAGTAGAGGGTATCATCCAATCTTCTGAGGAGCTTAATAGAACAAAATTCAAAGAAAGGAAGAATTCCTATTCTCTGACACACATTTAAAAAAATCTGTTTATCAGGCCTTTGGTCTCCAAGCAGAACTGTATCATTTTCATTCCAGGGGTTCCAATTTCCAGAAAAACAGACTGTGGGATTTTTTGGCTTCTATAATTGTGATTGCTGAGTGCAAAGGGAAATCAAAGAACAGGAAGAGATAGCCAAAATTTCTTTACCTTGTTTCTGCCTGACTTACTACCATTGTTGCCTGTGAAGTGAGTGTCAGGACAGTTCAGATGTTAAAGGCTGTATCCTGCACTTCTTGAACCCTGAAGTCATTCTACCTCTGATCACACTTCAACCAAAGCTGCCAAACTTCAGCTGAGACCTACTTGATCTGAGTAGTATGGACACTGGTCTCTACAACCAGAATTTTCAAGAGAGCCATATTTCTTAGGCTGAGATAAGAGTTTGTACTTTGCCAGAAAAA
Source organism: Cryptotis parvus (assembly GCA_021461705.1). NCBI lineage: Eukaryota > Metazoa > Chordata > Mammalia > Eulipotyphla > Soricidae > Cryptotis > Cryptotis parvus. The sequence continues at coordinate 16,512 of JAJIBD010024539.1, read as the reverse complement.
AGGTCAGTTCCAACTTTGACCTATAGTTTTGTATATATGATGCTGGGGATCAAACCTGGGGTCTCACACATATAAGGCAAAATTTCTTCTCCTGAGACAAAGTCCCAGCCCTCCACTTATAATTTTCTAGGTGCTTTGTTAGTTTATGAAAGGAATTTCAGGAAAACATAGAGAAGGAGAAAATATAGTAGTAGAAAGGAAACAGATTCTCACAAGCTAACATAAATAATACTTAGAGCTGGGCTGTGTAGCAAATTCAGAATGAAATGTCTTAGGTTGCCTTGGAAACTGATTGTATACATATATATGTGTGTATATATCCATATATACATATATATGGATATATGTATATGTGTATGTGTGTATACATACATATATACAATCAGTATATATCATATATATCATATATATGTATATATATATCCTTTTCAAGTTTCCTTAGCCCATCTCTGTACAGATAAGAGTTCATTGCTAGGTCTTTGTCAGGCACTTTACTCCCATTGTGTTCATTCAGAGTCTTATCAGGGCCTTTGTTCCTACTGAACTCTGCAGAGATGGTCTAGCCTTCATGTTTGGGCTAAGTAGTCTTAAGTCTTCAGTAAGGGCAGGGATCAAGCAAGATAACTCCTCAGATCAATCATATCTTTTTTATAGCTCCCTGATAATCATTGTCAATCTATTCCTCCAATCCTGACTACATACCTCTTAACAATGGTACATACAGCTTAATAATGGAAACAAATTCATTATAATAAATCTCTGTAAATATAGATCTTTGGTTCTGTTTCTCTGTGAAATACTAAGTAATGCACCATAGTTCACTACCGCACCTCTAGGTTGATCCTGATACTCTTTTGTACCATGTGGCTGGCAGCACCTTACATTGAATCTCCCACTCCCGCTGGCCAAACATCACCAGAGATTGCCACTAGAATCTCTGTGCACTGCTTGAATTCATAAATCTTTGATAAGGTCTAAGGTATTGTGTATATGGTAAGATATGGGGGGCTGTTACTACAGTTGTTCACTGTATCACTGTTTTCCCTTATATCGATTTGCTCAAACAGGCACCAGTAACATCTCAATACATCCTGTCACATGTGAGATAGCTCAAGGGAATCATCCTGCTCCAGGAACATAAAGAGCCTCAAACCATTCCATCAGGTCATGGGAATGAGGTCTATAATTGTTACTGGTATCTGGCATGTCAGGTAGCTTGCCAGGCTCTGCCTTGTGGGTGGGATACTCTAGTAGTAACCTCAAAACTCGAGCAATTATTGATGATCTACAGTTATTACTATTTAAATATTAAAAGTTTTAAAAGCCAATTGCACTATCATAATCAGATAGCCATTAGTTAAAATATTTGGCTTGTTTTAGAGAAGTCAAGAATTCGACATATTTAGTCACTGATCCTCTTGTCCCAACATCAGTGTCCCCCTTCCAGGATGCTGCAGACCTTGCAAAAGGTCAAGTATCCAAAACATCCTTCAGACCCCACCACCTATGAGTTATTCATGATTTTTATTTTTAATCCTCCTTTATCTTTCTTATTTGATTTTATATAATTTTTTCACAATATCTGTCCATTGTTCTTAGGACTATGATAAAAGCCCATGGTATTTTTGTGAAAAAGCCATAGGCCTTTTATAAACACATTAATGATCATCACATAATATTGTCTACCTTAAATGTTTTCTCATCTTTTTTATCATGCATGCCTGCCTAGTTTAAAATCACAGGGCAGGAACTCTGTCTGATTCTATTTGTAAATCAGAGAGAGAGCGTTGTTGTTCAATAAATGCCAAGATGCGGCAGCATCTTTGTGAGGTGAATAGGTGGAAATTATTATTTCTGTCTCTGGCAAAGGGAAAATAAAATGAGTGCTTCACAATGTCTAAAGTGTTCTTGTATTGATCATCCCATTTGTCCATCACACCAACACCGTGGGGAAACTACATAGGGCAGTTTTACTGTCCACTCCCTTGTCTGCTGGCGGAAAGTCAGACTAGAAGGTTAAATACTTGTCCAAGGTTCCTGAGTAAGTCAGAGCCGCAGTTGAAAGCCACACCTGCAGGGTCAGCCCCTGCTCCACGGGCCCTGCAGGAACTCACAGCAGTAACCCTGACGGACCCGGGACATGTCAAGAAGCCTCTCTACTCGCTGTCCTTTGCATCTTCCCACTTCACTTTGAATGTGGTGTACAGCAAGTGCTTAGCAAATAGTTGATTGATTAATTCTATGAATATTCTGTCAGTGAAAATCAAGAATAATTTTCAAGAATAGTGAAGTCATAGCAAGGCTTGACATGCTTACCACCTCTGCAGCTTCTCACCCAGGAAAACCATTTTATATATATTGCTAATTCTCTTTCAGTGATTGAAACAAGTGATGCTAGTTTTTTCTTATTTCATTGTCCGTTGCTTCTCCACTCCCCTTCTCTGCCTTCCCTTCGTTTTAGTCACTGTGAGGACCAGGGTTCCTCAGACTTGGTTGTGGTGTGCCTGAGACTGCAAGTTCAGCGGTGCAGCAGGGATCTAGGTGCGCAGTTGCATGGGGATCACAGTCTGCATGTGAGTCAGGTCAAGAATTAAACTCCCTCTTGGCTTCGTGCCTGCAAGGCATGTGCTCCACAGTGGAGCCAAACCCCCAGGCCCTGATGCTAATTTCCCATACTACTTTCCAGTTAGCACATTCTCCCAACAGGTCACAACCTGTATTTGGTTGCTTGGGCACAGAGCCAAAGAGACTTAACTATAGCCTGAAAATGCAATAAATGGGAAAGTCTGAAAAAGTTCAGGCATAGCTATTTATTTCATTAAGCTAATGTGTATTGTGTTGGCTGCTAAAATCTTATGGGTTGCCCCAGAAAAGTCAGAAGCCAGCTGGTTATACCAAGATATACCAGATTATACATGGTATATCCTGGTATATCCTGATTATACCAGGATATACCTTTGAGAGTCTACTATGAATGTCCTCTGTGCAATGGCAAATGAGTGTTATGAAATATGTGTGTGTTACATGGAACTTTATGTTCATTGACCACATACACAATATGAATGGGGGGGAATAATTGATCACTTGATCACTTGACATCCGTTATTTGTGAATTTTCTCGAGTGGGCACCAGTAACATTTCCATTTGACCCTATCATGTGCCAGTGTAGCCCAATGGCATCTGCTTGCTCCAGGAATACGAAGAGTCTCAAATTGTTCCTTCAGGGTCTTGATGAAGTCTGACCATCTTGTAGGTGGGCAGCCACATGATCTTTTGACGTGTCATGGGATCCAGTCGGTAATGGTTCTAGTCCAGCGGTCATCTCCAAATCGCATTACATATCCAGCCCATCTGATTTTCGATGCCTTGGCAAACGAGACAGCATCCTTGACTCTCGATCATCAATGGAGGTTGGAACTCAGGATTCCTTCTCTCACTTGAGTGAGGTATGATATTTCAAGCATAGTTCTTTCGATTCCTCTTTGGGAGACCCAAATAGCATTCTCATCCCTGCTTTTGGAGGGCCCAGGTCTCTGAGGCATATATTAATGCAGGGAGAATGGTGGAGTTGAAGAGATGTGCCCAAAGCCATAGGTTCTTTGTCCTTTTAGCTATTTATTTGATGCTCTCGAAGGCATTGCCTTGGGGGGAATAAGGACCAGGGAAATAGTACAATAGTCTGAGTACATGTATCACATGCAGGAGACAAAGGTTTGAACCTCAGGCCTCATGGTCCCAAAACACCACCAGGAACGGTTCCCAGCACAGAGTCAGAATTTGTTCATGATCACAGCTGGGGTTTGTTGCAGGACACCTAAAAGCCTAGGCCTCTGCATCTGCCCTGGATTGCCTCCTGCAGCTCACTTCATAGATAGGGGGGGGTAGTCTGAATGTGGCAGTCTTATCTGACCATGTATTCTGTACTGGCTGGTATAAATATTCTCTCATGCTACCACAGTCATCATGGGACTGGCTACATCTTACTAGCATATTTGCCTGGCCACGTTGGATCTCTAAGTAATTAGACCAGAGAGAAATGCTGTTTGCCTCCAAGCAAGCAAGCATGGCTCCCTGATAACTCAAAGGCAACTAAAATACAAAACTACCATGAAGTAGACGAGACTCTTGTGAAGGCTTGGAGAAATATTTAACTGGCATTAGTATTAGTCTTTGGTACAGAGACATGCCATCTCAGAAACCCCCTTCTCTAACCTATAAAGGCAATTCCAGGCAGATCTTGGCTCAAGACATTAGGTGAGGTGCTGGGAGAAATTACCTGAGGGCATTTGACTCTCCCTGCCAGGGGAAGTTACATTTAGCTTATAGCTTCTCCCACCTCTGCTAGGAGGCTTTTAATTAGCTCTGGGTCCTTGTAAACAACCATATGGTCTCCTGAAGTTGCTACATTCTATAGAGCTATTTTCCTGTTTTCATCTCTAGATAGCCCAGCCGGGCTGGGGAGTTTGGGCGGATTTCTAGCTATAAAATAAGCTGCAAGAAGAAAGAAGCTCTCTCTCATTTTTTCCCCCTTTTACAATTTTGGCTTCCCTTGGTGTTTTGCTTCTCTGTCCTCTCCATTCTCTGTTGGGCCTCAACACGTGGTGGCAGCCATCTTGGCCTGCACCTTGCTGGGGCCTAGCTGGGAACCCAGAGTCCGGAGGTTTCCCTGCTTTTTTGGATTGTATATTGGATCCTGTGATAGTAAAGCCCTTTTAAAACTGCATCGGATTCCTGAGTCTTCATCCATTCCCTGCCGGCTTCAGAGGTAGAAGGGAACTCGCTTCTCCTACACTCGTGGGGACCCTGGTGGCGCTCCCGACAGGGGTTGCCCAAAAAAACAAAAACAGAGAGACAGACAGACAGGCAGGCAGACAGAGAGAGATAAAGAGATACCGAGAGACACAGAGATAGAGAGAGAGAGAGAGAGAGAGGCAACAGGGTTTGAGAGATTGTATGAAGGAAAGTGCCTGCTTTTTTTACCCAGCCAAGTCACCTCATTTGGTCTCCTGAGTACAGAATAAGGAGTAATCCCTTAGCATAGCTGGTATGATTCCTCCCTTCCCACCAAAAGACTTGGGGATTAGTAGATAATCATAAAAAGGAGATGAGGCTGGCTATGTTATCAGCTCTCTAAGCGATTGCTTTCCTTCTGAGTAGCAAAAAACCCCTCTTTCTGTTAGTAAAATCGGTGTGAGCTGAACAAGTGACTCACATGAGTGATCGTGGCAGAACCAAATGAGGTTTGCTAATTTAGGGACCAGTCTTCTTTCTGTGAATATAGTCTGTCTTCTTGCATGTTTTTGGTCTTTTAGTAGCATTTTAGCTAGACATTTTTATCAAGTTATTGATTCATCATGAAAGTTAGTAGTTTGATTTACTAAGCTTTATTTCTCATAATCAGAGTCAACATCTTCCATCCCTTTATCACTATACACATATACTGTATGGAATTATAACTATCCTCATGTGCTTGGCTCAGTTTTTCATTTTCTATAGTATTGAAAAATAATATATCAAACCATTTTCTTCAAGGATAATCCTATTTAAAATGAAGAACTTGTAAAATTTATAACTTCTAATAATAAAATTTTGAATATTATTGAATATACAGTTCTGGATTCATTAATGTATCCAATAACATGTGGAAGTTTTATTTTATTCTCCCTTTAGTAAAATCATCAGGTATTTTAAATACCTGTACAACTTTTCAAATCTTGTGAGAGATTTAAGGTACATGCAAGAAAAAGAAAAGAAAAATATATCCCTGATAAAATTATTTACAAAAACCTGCACGGCAGAGCCTGGCAAGCTACCCGTGTTGTATTTGATATATATGCCAAATACCAGTAACAATTATAGACCTCATTCCGGAATGGATTGAGGCTCTTTATGTTCCTGGAGCAAGCAGATGCCTTGGGCTCTACTAGCATGAGACAGGACATATGGAGATGTTACTGGGGCCCGCTCAAGCAAATCGATGATGAACGGGAAGACAGTGACAGTGACAGTGACAATAACTTTACTTAACCTTTTACTTAATCCGGCCCAGGTATGCTGATCCAGAGACTCATAGACATGGGGCAGAGCTGCTACCAGCTGTCCCTGTGCCCAGCCACTCACGAGGCTCCCTGGAGGGATGGCGGGTTCGGTTCTAGCCCTGGCCCGCCACCCCAGCAGAGCCTTGTAACAATCCAGACGGACCCCCCACTCCATGAGGGCCGTCGTTTTCCACATCCGGACTTCCCTCTAGTCAGAACTCCACTCAGCAGACGAGCCTATCACAGCCTGGCTCACGCAGCCAGAAGGCTGCTGTGCGGTTCATCAATAAAGGCTGTATTTAGAGGTGACTACAAGAGTATGCCACCCACTCGGCAAGCCTGGCAAGCTGCCTGTGTCGTATTTGATATGCCAAATACCAGTAACAATTATATTAGGTCATTCCCATGACCTAATATAATGGTTTGAGGCTCTTATGTTCGCTGAGCAAGCAGATGCCCTTGGGCTCTACTAGCATGAGACAGGACATATGGAGATATTACAGGTGCCTGCTCAAGCAAATAGATGATGAATGGGAAGATAGTGATAGTGATACTTAACCTTTATTTCTCATACTCTCAGGAGACATAATTAACTAATATCTATGAAGGGGTGGAGAATAAATACAGAGATACATGTGGGCACTAGCTAAATTAAGAAACTCACATATATAAATATTAACAACCTAATAATGGTGAAACATAAAAAGTATTATATTATTCCAGGAGTTGAGTTCTTTTTTTCATTCAGTGAACAAAACAAACAATGTAGTCCTTGCCCTTTGATGTTCTGTTATTCCTATGTTTTGGATTAGTTGGTATTTTGATACACTGTTGCTTCCATTAAATTTTACATGTGTTAATATATGCTTTTAATAGTTATTTGGGGGCCTGAGAAATATGTAGAGCTCTTGCCTTGCATACAACCGACGAGGATTTGATCCCCAACATCCCACTCCTAGCCTGACAAGAGTGATTCTTGAGAGCAGAACCAGAAGTAACTCCTGAGTACTGTTGAGTGTGGCCCCAACACATACAAAAAAAAATTAATGGTTTTGTTATTTATCTTAAAGTTATGTTTAAAAATAGTGATCAAAAACTAATTTTGTTGTTACTATTCCAAATTTTTATACATTAAGTTGTTTAGGAGTTCACCTATGTTCTAAATTAATTCTAACCATATGTTTTAATCTCATGCATTTTAGGCATTGTGACAAAACACATCAATCACTTTCTATAGGATAAGCATTCTTATCCTCATTTTTCATAGATGACAAATTTCTGTTTCAGAAAGGTTAAATGAGTTCCCAAGTTAAGAAAACTAATAAGCGCTAGTGTCTGTCTAGTAATTTGTTTCTTTCTCCAAGGTCTGTTCTTTAGCATATCATTTCAAACCAGAGAGATTTACATAGCAATATGTAACTTGCACATGTGTATACACTCATATGGAACAGAATTCTTTCCTTTATAAAAATAGTCTTGGTATTCTAAAAGTAATTGCACTGAAGAGACATTGAATATCAGTAGTGAACGTCTAACATTTTGGTATATTACCTGCTTTGACTTTAACCTTTACAAAATCTTAATTAGCATCAGGCCGACCTTGATGAATCAACTTTGTTCTTGGTAAAGTAAATATAGGTTGTGAAGAAGGTAGCTCCCATATTCTGCACCTCTCAACAGTTGTATCATCAGGTATAAAAACTAACAGTAGTTTTAATAAGCTATTTATTTCTATAATGAGAGAAACCCTCATTATTCACTACAAATAGGTGGCATTTGGGGATACTAAAATAGATGGCAGAAATAACAATTGAAATTCTGAATACATTAGCCCCACAGCATGTTGCAGACCAATTAAAATTGACAACCAAGTGAAGCAAATACACAAGGACAAATATGGAAAATTCAAGTTGTTAGAGTAGTTTTCCTTTTTTGTTTTATTGGTTGACATTTTTCTTCCTTCTGGATATTCCAGTTTATGTTGTTCATTATTTTTTCTGCTTGACTTCTGAACTTTAATTAAATTGATTACCACAGATATCAAACTTTAATTCCTGTTATAATTTGTTCGTGCTTTGATATGCCTAGTGCCCCAGTGTTGGGAATGATCAAACTAGAAATACTAGCTTTTATTAAAATATAATATTAACGTCTTCAACTGAGATGAGAAAAATAGATCCTTGCTCCTTTCAGTCATATGTTCACCTCTATATATATAATTAGTATTGGCAGATTAATAGGAGATTACATGGTACAGTTGCTTTAACCTTTGACAGTAACTGATGCTGAATCACCCCCATGTACTTCTATAGTCTAAGAAGCTTAAAAGAACAGGTTTAATTTAAAAATGAGAAAACAGTGAATGAGAATCACATAGATGGAAAGTGTTAGTACTCAATATAGAGATAATGGAAATCATAAAATGTGTCTTTCTGAAGTTCTTGAAAAAGTTTTGTCTTTTGAAGCTCTTGAAGAAAGTATGCCTTACATTTGATAGAACGTCATAAACAGTAGATACCACTGAGAACAAATTACATACTGACTGATGCATTTTTATGTAATTTCCTCTTCATAACAGCCTTGTATAGCACGCATTGTTGTGCATGCAGTATACATGATACTCAGAAAACTAACTACTACTCACAGCGTCACATGAGTCTAGCTGAGTCTGGAACTGCAAAGCTCCCTCCTACACCTCCAAATATCAGAGATTCACTATACTGACAGTACAGTAGTTCTTTCTCAGGAAATTTGGATCAGAAATGGACTTTGAACCTACGTTTATTTGAAGACAGCACCTGTAGTGTATACCAGAACTAGTGGGGAAGGAGGAAAACAGCTGAAAGAAAGAGTAAGTTAAGTGCTTCCTGCACTCAGATAAGAGTAATCATTCTTAAGTTCTATTTAATAAATTATCAGGGCTGCTCATTGTGGGTCCAGAAAATGGGCATCATGATTACATTTCTTGTAAGTAATGATTTTTTTAAGGGAGATTGGGTATTACTGTGAAAGCAGAAAAAGATTGAGGGTAAGGGAATATTTGATGCATTCATTAACCTGCAAAAGTAGCCAACAGTGCCATCTACTGGTCTTTAATTTTCTCTTTCTTAGAGGTTTGCTGGTGAGTCTACTGTGTATAGCAAAATAAACACAACATGAATAAGCAGATATAGGAAAAGATCTTTGATACCTGTTATGAAGACATAAGAAATGTTTTAGTTAAGGTGTTTATTCATTTAACTCCACATCGGCCCCATGGCCTAGAATGGAACGAACAGGGTGAGAGACTGAGTTCATCATGTGCACCACGACTATTCATGGGAACTCACAGTTCCAGAAAGCTGAATCGAAACATTGAACATTGGAATCTCCTGGTGGACAATTCGACAGTGAAATTGACCACATCATATTCAATATTCATATTCATATTCAATGATGGTTTTGCCTGACCGATGTCGCTGTAGTCCCAAAATTCCAAACAGGATCAGACCGTCTCCATCGTGCAAAATTCTATTTCACACAACGGGGAGAAAAGGCTGCAAAGCATAAGAAGAGAACTCTCCAGAATGACCACCAACTGGGAACGCTTTGGCACCATTGAGGCAACATGGGAAGATACCATCATTGACGACATTGATGAAGAATACAACCAACTGGTTCAGCACCTCCATGATTGCGCGAAGAATGCCGAGAGAGAAAGACACAAAAGGAAGCCTGTCTTTAGAAACTCTCAAGCTCACTGGCCAATGTGGAAAGGTGCGAGCCTCAGGCGACCAAATGCTGACATCCAAACTTGCAAAGCACTGCAGAGAAGCGATAAAGAAAGACCTCAAAGAGAGAAGAGCACGATAGTCCAGCAGATAGGGCGTTTTCCTTGTAAGCGGCTGGCCTGTGCGGCCCGGTTCGATCCCCAGCATCCCATATGGTCCCCGAGCACCGCCAGGAGTAATTCCTGAGTGCAGAGCCAGGAGTAACCCCTGAGCATTGCTGGGTGTAACCCAAAAAGCAAAAAAAAAAATAATAAAGAGAGAGAGAGAGAAGAGCAGAAATACTGGCCAATTCAGCAGAAGCCAGGAAAAGCATTCGCAATGCCCTCCTGTCTTTCGCAAACTATACGACCAGATGACTGCCCTCCGACATCCTGAAAGGCAGTGGAGAAGATTATTCATGATTTCTACTCAAATCTCTTTAATGGCCACGTCCACCTGCCCACATACCAAATTCCACAGGATGGATATATTGTTCCCAACGTTCTCCCTTCTGAAATCCAATATGCCATTTCGTTGGTAAAGAAGGGAACAGCACCAGGCCCAGACAGAGTCAGACGCGATCACCTGAAGAATATGCCATCAATACTCATCAATACACTGGCTCGGCTCTTCAGACGCTACCTGTCCGAATGCAAGGTGCCCTCCCAATGGAAAACCAGTAGGACAGTTCTACTGTTCGAGAAGGAAGACATTCACGACATTTGCAACTATCACCCCATCTGCCTGTTGTCCATCATACAAGCTGTTCACTCGAGTCATCTTGAACAGAATTGGCATAACATTAATGAAGGACAACCGTGCGAGCGAGCTGGCTTCTGAAAAGAATTCATCACAATCGACCATATCCACACAGTATACCAAGCTCATTGAGGTTTGTAGGAAGTAGAAGATGCCGCTCTGTCTCATGTTCATTGATTTCAATAAAGCCTTTGATTCTGTTGAGACGGAAGCAGTCATAGAAGCCCTAGCCAAACAGCATGTTCAAACCCAATACATCAAGATCCTTCATGAGCTGTATTATGGATTCACCATCAGGATCTCACCATTCTACAAGGAAGTGATCGTTGATGTCAAAAAGAGGGGTTCCGGCAGGGTGATACCATTTCACCAAAACTCTTCAGCGCCACCCTCGAGAACATCATGAGACAATTAGAATGGGAAGGAATGGGAGTGAAGATAAATGGTCGGCAACTACACCACCTCCGCTCGCTGATGACATCATTCTAATAACACCAAACATTAGCCAAGCAGCACAAATGCTGGCTGACTTTGACCGAGTATGTGGAAAGATAGGTCTACAGCTGAATCTCAACAAAACTATGTTCATGAAAAATGAACTAGTTCCAGAGGCCCCATTCACTCTCAATGGAACAAACATTTCTGAAAGCAGCAGTTATGTGTACCTAGGTCGAGAAATCAACATGATGAATAACCTAAAACCTGAGCTGTGCAGGAAGAAGAGAGCAGCATGGAATGCCTTCAAGAGCATCAAAGAAATAGCTAAAAGGACAAAGAACCTCCGGCTCTGGGCACATCTCTTCGACTCCACCATTCTCCCTGCATTAACATACGCCTCAGAGATCTGGGCCCCCACGAGCAGGATGAGAATGCTATTCGTGGCCCCCAGAGAGGGATCCAAAGAGCTTTGCTTGGAATATCACAGCTCACTCAAGTGAGAGAGAAGGAATCCGGAGTTCCAACCTCTGTTGCCATTCCAGAGTCAGGGACGCTGTCTTGTTTCCCAAGTCATCGAAAATCAGATGGGCTGGACATGTAATGCGATTTGGAGATAACCGCTGGATTAGAACCATTACCGACTGGAGCCCATGGGTCGTCGAAAGATCATGTGGCTGCCCACCTACAAGATGGTCAGACTTCTTCATCCATACCCTAAACGAATGGTTTGAGGCTTCCCTTATTCCTGATGCAACCAGATGCCATTGGGCTACACTGGCACGTGATAGGGTCAAATGGAAATGTTACTGGCGCTCGCTCGAGATCAAATGGATGAATAACGGGATGTCAAGTGATCAAGTTTATTCATTTATGAATATTTCTGTCATTTTATTATTGTATTCAAATATACATTTAATAAAAAAACAACTACTTGCCTTCAAAGCAATCTATGCCGACACTTAAAAAATACATATATATTTATTTATTGGTTTTGGCACCACACTGAGTAATGCTCAGGGTCACTCCTGGCTCTGGACTCAAGAATTAATCCTGCTCGGAGGACCATATGTGATTCCTAGTATTGAACTCAGATTGGCTGTACTATCATTCTGGCCCCAAGAGCTATTTATTCCTTGAAAGAAAAATCCTCATCAGAGTATCACCATATTAAAAGTGAGGGAAAACTACACAGCCTTTTGAAAAAATTCACCTCCTCTTTCCCAAGGAGATAGTCTCTTCCAAGTCAAGTAGAGCCACGGAGCAACAAAGCAGGCAAAGCAGAGCACTTTCCCTGGTGGGGTCCGTCAGAGGCTCAAGTTGAGCTGTGTACATGGTGGAAAGGAAGGACCAAGTTCTTCCTGGGGAGTAGCAGTGTGTTGGGTCTTCTAGTTCTGAGATTCTTGGAATGTGGATGACATATGAACCTCCCCGTAGGGGCCCAGGATATTTCCAAGGCCAAATACCACAAATAGTACAGCAGACAGGATGTTTGCCTTGCAAATGGCAGATCTAGGTTTGATTCCCAGAACTTCATATGTCATCCGGGAGCACTGGTAGGAGTTATCCATGATCACACAGAGCCAGGAGTAAAGTCCTGAGCATAGCCAGATGTGGGCCCCAAAACAAACGCTAGGAGCCAACCAATAGGCCAGGGTTGGGGGGAGTGTGGAGGGGCAGGGATCAAGAAGAAAATGATGTCAGAAGGGGCTGGGCGGGCACTTGACCTGATCCTCTACTCTCAGTCCCTGTACAGCGGCTTGGGATCCACGGCCTAACAGTGCCCACATGGTGCTTCTCAGAGCGACTCCCCCAGACCAGACCACTGGAGTCTGGACTAGCCATGGACAGTGGGAAAGATACAGGTCCTGCCCAAAAGCTGGCACATGCTATGTAACACCGCCTGCTCTCCTCTCAGAACTCTTCATTGAACAGCTCTTCTGCCCATTGCTTTGGTCACTCAGAGTCTGGAATCTTAGGTCCTTCTCTTTGGCGGCCACATGCGTAGGGAAGACGGAACTGCAGGTGGAGGGTCTCCCTGATCTACTCCAGACCATTCCTGAGAGCCCTTTGCTAAGCCCCAAAAGCTGCACATCAGCGCTATCAATTAGTGGTGCCTTAGAAATGACATAAACAGTCTGACTTCACAACTTAAGATCTTAGAGAGTGATCAACAAAAGGAGCCCAACCCAAGCAGAAAGAAAGAAATAATAAAACTTAGGAGCAGAAATCAATGAGATGGAATGTCAAAAAACAATCCAGAAGATCAACGAAACCAAAAGCTGGTTCTTTGAAAAAATAAACAAGATTGACAAACCACTTGCAAGACTTGTAAGAAAAAGGAAAAGAGAGAACCCAAATAAATAGAATCAGAAATGAAAACGGAGACATCACAACTGAAAACACAGAAATTCAAAAGATCATCAGAGATTACTATGAGAGCCTGTATGCCTGAAACAAGAGAACCTAGAAGAAATGGACAAATTCCTGAATTCCTATAGCTTCCCAAGTCTGCAACAAGAAGATTTGGAATACCTCAACAAACCTATCTCCATCGAGGAAATAGAATCGGTAATCAAAAGTCTCCCCAAACACAAAAGCCCAGGCCCAGATGGATTCACCAGTGAATTCTACAAAACCTTTAAAGAGGACCTACTCTCAATTCTTTTTAAGCTCTTCCGGCAAATTGAAGAAACAGAAATACTCCCAAATAGCTTTTTACGAGGCACATATCACCCTGATACCCAAAGCAGACAAAGATGTCACAAAAAAGGAAAACTACAGACCAATCTCCCTGATGAATACAGATGCTAAGATCTTCAACAAAATACTAGCAAATAGAATCCAAAGAGTCATCAAAAAGATTGTACACCATGACCAAGTGGGATTCATCCCGGGAATGCAAGGATGGTTTCAACATCCATAAGTCAATCAACATAATACATCATATCAACAAAAAAGAAAAATAAAAACCATATGATCATATCAATAGATGCAGAGAAGGCATTTGACAAGATTCAACACCCGTTCATGATGAAAGCTCTCCGTAAAATGGGGATTGAAGGAACCTTCCTCAAGATAATCCAGGCCATCTACTACAAGCCCACAGCGAGCATCATTCTCAATGGGGGGAAAAACTGAAAGCCTTCCCCTTAAGATCAGGGGACAAGACAAGGCTGCCCACTCTCACCACTTCTATTCAATATAGTACTGGAAGTACTTGCCATAGCAGCAATCAGGGAAGAAAAAAGACATTAGGGGCATCCAGATAGGAAGGGAAGAAGCCAAGTTATCACTATTTGCAGATGACATGATATTATACCTGGAAAACCCAAAACTCTCTACCAAGAGGCTCCTAGAAATAATACATTCTTACAGTAGAGTAGCAGGGTACAAAATCAATACCCAAAAGTCAATGGCCTTCCTATATGCAAACAGCGAAAGAGAAGAAAAGGGACATTAAAGAAACTATCCCATTCACAATTGCACCAGAAAATCAAATACCTAGGAATCAGTTTGACAAAGAATGTAAAGGATCTCTACAAAGAAAACTACAAAACGTTACTTCAGGAAATAAAAAAGACCTGAGGAAATGGAGACACATTCCCTGCTCATGGATTGGAAGGATTAACATTATCAAAATGGTAATACTCCCTAGAGCTTTATACAGATTCAATGCGGTCCCTATAAAGATACCCATGATGTTCTTCAAAGAAATTGAACAAACACTCCTGAAATTTGTATGGAATAATAAAACCCCACGAATAGCTAAAGCAATCCTTGGGAAAAAGAAGATGGGAGGTATCACTTTCCCCCAACCTCAAGCTCTACTACAGAGCAGTTGTAATTAAGACAGTGTGGTATTGGTATAGAGACAGACCCGTAGACCTATGGAATAGAACTGAGTATCCTGAAACGCACTCACAAATATACAACCACTTAATCTTCGATAAAGGGCAAAAAAATATTAAGTGGAGCAAAGAAAGCCTCTTCAACAAATGGTGCTGGGAAAACTGGGCAGCTACATGTAAAAAAATGAACTTAGACCTCCTTCTAACGCCATGCACAAAAGTCAGATCAAAATGGATTCTAGATCTCGATATCAGACATGAATCTATAAGGTACATCGAAGAAAACATAGGAGAAGCGGCTCTATGACATCGAAGCGAAAAGTATCTTTAAAGGCGACACACCACTGACCAAGCAAATGGAAGCAAAGATAAACAAATGGGATTATATAAAATTGAAAAGCTTCTGCACCTCAAAGAAAGCGGTGACCAAGATACAAAGACAATCCACAGAGTGGGAAAGGATATTCACCCAATACCCATCTGACAAGGGGTTAATATCCAGGATATATCAGGCACTGGTAGCACTCCACAAGAAGAAAACAGCCAACCCCATCAAAAAAATGGGGAGAAGAAATGAACAGAAGCTTCCAAAAAGAAGAAATTCGAATGGCCAAAAGGCATATGAAAAAGTGCTCTTCATCTTTAATCATCAGGGAGATGCAAATCAAAACAACAATGAGGTACCATCTCACCCCACAGAGACTGGCACACATCCAAAACAGCAAGAACAACCGGTGCTGGCGTGGATGTGGGGAAAAGAGGACTCTCATCCACTGCTGGTGGGAGTGCCGACTGGTCCAGCCCTTTTGGGAAAACAATATGGGCATTCCTCCGAAAGCTAGATATTGAGCTCCCATTTGATCCAGCAATAGCACTCCTGGGAATATACCCTAGAGACCGAAAAACACATAGCAGAAACACTATCTGTACTTCTTTATTCATCTCTGCGCTATTCACTATGGCTAGAATCTGGAAACAACCTAAATGCCCGAGAACAGAGGACTGGCTAAAGAAACTGTGGTTCATCTACACTATGGAATACTATGCGGCTGTCAGAAAGGATGAAATTATGAAATTTACCTGCAAATGGATGGACATGGAGTCTATCATGCTGAGTGAAATTAGTCAGAAGGAAAAGGACAGATATAGAATGACTGCATTCATTAATAGGATATAAATAGATACCAGTGTTTTAATAAATATGGGAAATGGTAATGGCAGATTAAAACTCACCACTGAATATACACAAAGAGACTTAAGTGATAAACTCTAAATATCTGCAGGGCTAGCCACAATGTGTAAAATAAGAGGAGAGATGCAGAGACAGAGAGAGATAGAGAGAAAGAGAGGAAACTGGGGTACCTGCTATTAAGGCGGCGGGTGGGGGTGGGAGGAGGGGGTACATTGGTGGTGGAAATGGGGCACTGGTGGAGGGATGGGTGCTGGAATACTGTATTACCAAGAACCAATTATGAACACCTTTGTAATTGTATGTTTTCACGGTGGTATAATAAAAAATTTAAAAAAATAACATGCTCCCAGGTGACAACTCAGAGATTCTTATTCAATAGGGGTGGCACTCCAGGCAGTATAAAACAGATATCTAACTCAGTGATAGAAGTTGTGCAATGCCCTGCAATTATCTACCAGTCTCAGTAAGTAGCAGTTTGCCCAACAGA